>JAGFNQ010000365.1:394978-548791 GCA_024364735.1 Boesenbergia rotunda | reverse complement strand
ATCTCTTCTCCAGAAACGATCGACTTCGGACTCCGTGAAGCCTGATTACTTCTTTCACGTACAGCTGTGCTAACTGCTCTACCGAATGCGATAACTTGATGGCTAGGAAGTGGGCAGACTTGGTCAATCTGTCCACTATCACCCAAATTGCATCGTGTCCATGGGTGGTTCTTGGAAGACCTGTGATAAAGTCCATGGATATTTCTTCCCACTTCCACTCTGGAATGGGAAGTGGCTGTAGAACTCCTCCTGGTCTCTGGTGTTGCTTTGACTCTCTGGCAGGTCAAGCAGGTACTGATATATCTGGCCACGTCTCGCTTGAGTCCAGACCACCAGAATCTTTGCTTTAAATCTTGGTACATCTTGGTAGAACCAGGATGCATAGAGTACGGGGTACTGTGGGCTTCTTCTAAAATATTCTTTCTTAGTTCCTCATCATTGGGGACGCAAAGGCGGTCTCCAAGATAGAGGATGCCACTATCTGATACTCGAAACTCTGAATTTTCTGCCTCTTGGATCCCTGCTTGATCTTCTGGATCTCTGGGTCTTGACTTTGCTTTCTTGTATATCCACAAGCAGGGTTGACTCTAGAGTCAATGCAGAAAGTTGCCCAATTATTACCTCGACTCCAAAATCTTTTATTTCTTTCTGAAGTGGTGGAGACAGTGATGATAGGGACATCAGTGCTGCACAGGATTTTCTGCTCAGTGGCATCTGCCACTTTATTAGCTTTACCTGGGTGGTAGAGGATTTCACAGTCATAATCTTTAACCAACTCTAGCCACCTACGCTGCCTCATATTCAGGTCCTTCTGAGTGAAGAAGTACTTCAAACTTTGATGGTCTGTGAAGATTCTGCACTGCACTCCATACAGGTAGTGTCTCCAGAGCTTCAGTGCGAAATCCACAGCTGCTAGCTCAAGGTCATGCGTAGGATAATTCTTCTCGTAGTCCTTGATCTGTCTGGAGGCATATGCTATTACTTTACCGTCTTGCATGAGGACAGCTCCAAGGCCCATCTTGGATGCATCACTGTAGATGTCAAAGGCCTTGTCACTCTCTGGAACAGTCAGGATGGGAGCACTGGTCAGTCTCTTCTTCAGCTCTAGAAAACTGTGCTCGCATTTATCTGACCATTCAAACTTCTTGTTCTTTCTGGTCAAGGCTGTGAGTGGAGAGGCTATCCTGGAAAAGTCCTCCACAATTTTCTGTAATATCCTGCCAGGCCTAAGAAGCTTCTGATCTCACTGGCATTCTTTGGTTGACTCCAGCTACTAACTGCTTCAATCTTGGCTGGGTCTACCATAATACCTTCCTTGGAAATAATGTGGCCTAGGAAGGCCACCTAATCAAGCCAAAACTCACACTTTGAGAATTTGGCGTACAACTCCTTCTGGTGTAAGGTTTGCAATACTATCTTCAGGTGTTCTTCATGTTCTTTCCGAGTCTTTGAATACACTAGGAT
Source organism: Boesenbergia rotunda (assembly GCA_024364735.1). Classification (NCBI taxonomy): domain Eukaryota; kingdom Viridiplantae; phylum Streptophyta; class Magnoliopsida; order Zingiberales; family Zingiberaceae; genus Boesenbergia; species Boesenbergia rotunda. The sequence goes on along the minus strand of JAGFNQ010000365.1, from coordinate 547,327 downwards.
ATCATCAATGAAGGCAATGACGAACTTGTCTAGAAAATCCTTGAACACTCTATTCATTAGATCCATAAACGTCGCAGGGGCGTTTGTCACTCCAAAGGGCATGACCACAAACTCATAGTGCCCATATCTTGTACTGAAAGCAGTCCTTGGCACATCACCCTCCTTCACTCTTAGCTGATGGTAACCTGATCGCAGATCTATCTTGGAGAACACTGTGGCTCCCTTCAGCTGATCAAATAAATCATCTATCCTTGGAAGGGGGTACTTGTTCTTGATGGTTACCTTGTTCAGAGCTCTGTAGTCTATGCACAGACGCATAGACCCATCCTTCTTCTCGACGAAAAGTACAGGAGCTCCCCAAGGTGAATGACTAGGGCGGATGAAACCCTTGTCAAGCAGCTCTTGCAATTGTTCTTGTAATTCTTTCAGTTCTGCTGGTGCCATGCGATAAGGTGCCTTCGAAATTGGGTTGGTTCCTGGGGCCAACTCAATTTCAAACTCAATTTCCCGATTGGGAGGGAGTCCTGGTAACTCTTCAGGAAACACCTCAGGATAGTCACAGACTACCCTCACTTCTTCTCTCTTCAATCCTTCTCCTTGACTCGTATCCACTATATGAGCTAGAAACTAGAGCACCCCTTCTCTAACATTCTCTGAGCTTGTAAGGTAGGTAGGAACCTATTTATCTTTCTCCTTGGGTCTCCAATAAACTCAACCGAAGGTTCTGCTTCTGGTGTGAACTTGACTTTTTCTTGCGGCAGTCTATAGAAGCATTATACTTGCTCAAGAAGTCCATTCCTAAAATGACATCGTAATCCTTCATCTCAAGGACTAACAAGTCACTGTAGAGCTCTCGGTTGGAAATCTAGATTGATACTGCCCTTAGCCTCTCAGTAGAGGCCATTACTTCCCCTGACGGTAAGGTTGTTAAGAACTTCATCGTTCAGCCTTTCTGGTGGCCTTTATACTGTTTAAGTAGTGCTCAGTGATCAAAGCACTACTTATTAGTTCTTCGGAGGTTTGCAGCCTCTTAACACCGCTAGCCCCCTTTAACGCTATCTCAGGCCTTAACATCTTGAGCATCAGCCTAACTATCTCTTTTTCTGTGCTAACTAGCTCTGGGCACAGATGAGCTAACCGCTTAAACATCTTCACTGCTTCATCCACGGATTGTTCTCCTTGTCTGAACTCCGTGAATTCATCATAATGCTTGTTGGTTACTTGCATGTGAAAGTATTCTTCGAAGAACTCAGTCTCGAAGTCGGCCCATGTCATCTGGCTGACATTTCTCTTGGCCTTGACTCTCTCCCACTATATTCTAGCATCTCCCGTAAGGCAGAAAGATGCACACTTTATCTTCTCTACCTCATGCCAGTCCAGTAGCCCTACTATTCTTTCCAACGTTTGGAACCATGCTTAAGCATCCCATGGTTTGCTTGTGCCTGGGAAGTTCCCTGGCTTCAGTTTCTTCTACTGAATAAGGTACGCTTCTTGTCTTACTCCCCTTGCCGAACTACAGATGTAATCGATGGGTCTTCGATCACAACTGGTGCCACTACATTCACCACCGGCGAGGTAATAATAACAACCTGCTGGTTAGCCATCCTAGTGGCAATAACTTGCTGTTGTTCTGCTAACTGTCTCTGTAACTGAGCCACCACATCTAAGAGATTTGGTGGGAGTACTGACTCTGTTGCCTCTTGCCCTCTAGGAGCTTGCTCCTCGTTTTGGGCCTTTCTAGGACGTCCTCAAATGTATAACTTAACACTTAATGGTAATGTTCCCAAACTTGCTTTAGGATATAACAAGACCTTGGTCTAGATTCTTATCTCATTTCTTAGTCCTAGAACTCGTTCTAGGGCTTAGTAAGACCTTGGTCTTACTCAAAACTTTTATCAAGCACCTTGCGTGCCATAATCCCAAAACTTACTTTTGGGCAAATCAAGTAAGTACTTAAGCATTTCTCTAATATCCATTCTAGGGATTAAACATGATTCCGTGATACTAAGGTATTAAACATGCTTCCTTGTTCTATGCACATATGAGTAAGTACTTAAGCATTTCTCTATACTGCAATTAAGTAAAGGAGCAATAGAAAAACTGAAACTGAAAGCTTTCTTACTTGAAGACGGCAAGGTTGATGCTGATGTGTGTGTGATGCTGGAGAATGGGAACTGCTCTGATACCACCTGTAGCCACCCGCCTTCTTCTACCTTAGACGGATCGTTACTTTTCTCTACTTCTCGACTTCTGGTGCATGACTAAAAATGCGGAAATCTTTTTTTTTCTTTTAAATTCATCTAACAATGATATTCTAACTTAAGTAGTCATGCACGATACCATATCACACTTTCCTTCTCAAAAGCTCGCAAGATGATACTCATTGAAGCTTGCCTCGCCCAACTCATCTTTCGGGTATCAGTCGAGTGATACTGTATCAGTCGACTGATAGGCCTGAAATCTGAAATTCAGGTTTCGGCACTTGCTTCAAAGGTCCACCAATCATGTATTTTCGAGCCATATAAAACTATGATACCATTTCTATACTCTATGCCAGTTTTCTAAACAATTTAGCCAAACAAAATCAATCCATAAACTTGAAATTAGGACTTTTGCGGAAGAAAATAAACTATTCAAGTTATATGAACTTTAACACTAAAGTTTGTACCAATCTTGACTCCTATGCATTCCTAACACCAAATACATGTTTTATAACCTTGCTAAAGCATTATGAAATATGGATGCAACTTTTCTAAACATATTTAAGCAATAAAACTTAATTCAAGAGAAATTGATACTATCTTGGCACATGCATCTATTTCTCTAACAAAGTATCAATATCTCCAACTACTCACATTTCTACTCATCCAATGCAATCATAAGAATATGTAGGCTAAAAGAAATGACATGGAATCTTTACTCTAAGAAATTGAGTATGTAAAACTATCCAAAACTTAAATGTTCGCTAAACTCCCTAAAACAAGAACTTGAAATTTGAATAAACTATAACATTGTAATTTGGATAGTTAAATTGTCTCATCTCAAAGATCTCTCCAAAATCAGCCACCACACACACTTTACTCAGCACCGCCTCGTCGCCTTCCTTCAGGATTGCTTGCCTTTACCTTTATCTGCAATAAGAGGAAATGCAACTAGTAAGCAAAAAGCTTAGTAAGTACTATCTAGCTCACAAAATCTCGAAATGTGCAAACATGCTTCTAGAACAATATGAAAATCATATGAGATACTAACATGCTTGGAAGAAAACTAAGAACATGTATAACTCAAAACATGCATACTCAAGCAATAATAAATCTCAATTTTCTTTTCTTGGCTCAACTTGAAACTTTAGCTATTCTTTAACTTTTGAAAACTTTCTTAAACTTTCGAAACTTTGCTAAAGCATATACTTGAAAATAATAATCACTTGGATCCACTGAAGACGTAAGTACCATCTGATATGCGCGTTCCCTAAAAGGTTGGGGTAGCGAGCCACCAATCCTAATAGAGCAGACCTTGGTCTACCAGGGCCAAGACCTTGGAATTGGACACCTGGATTTCTTTAACGACGCCCTTGGACGCCGGGTACTGGCCTTATAAAATAAAATAGCTTTTCTTTCTTTTCTTTCTTATCTGTAAATGCCTTGGCATTTTCTGGAGCACCTTGCGTGCTAAAAATCCCTAAGTCTTGACTTTTGGGGATTTCTTAAGGCCTTGACCTTTTCTTTTCTTATCTTTATCTTTTCTTTTCTTTTCTCATAGCTTTTCTTGGACCCTAAACTCACATAGGGTATTAATCAACATATATAAGCATATAATGAACTAAGATCACAAGCAAAAACTCAAACAAAAAGGAAATATCTCTTCTAAAAACTTTTAAAGGAAATTCTCGCGGAAAAACCGCCTCTTACTGCAGGTGAGCAGTACTTACATTGATATCTTGGACTTACAACCAAGATTAACGTCTAGGACTCGAGAGAAACTTGAGATCTCGGAGAATTCTTCACGTCTACGCGTTCCTCTCGCCGCGGGGATCCCGAATATAGAATTATCTCTTGGAGAAGAGCCTTAACCGGCCCCCTAGAGCTTGGTGTAGTTTCGCCCAGAAGAGGAGGGGTCGGCGTGAGGGTTTGGAGAGGAGAGAAAATAAAACTTCTCTTTTTAATTACCTATTTATACTTATGGGGCGGATTAACCTAACTACACCTTAAATATAGATCTCCCCATCCTTTTCTGTGCTTGATACCCTAACCCAGCTGGTCGCGCGCGTTTCTGGTTCCGTGCTGGTCGCGGGTTCGATCCACCAGCTGCACTTAATTGGTTTTTCCATTTATACTTATGGGGGCAAATCGACCTAACTACCCCTTAAATATAGGTCTCTCCTTCCTTTTTTGTGCTTGATACCCTAGCCCGGCTGGTTGCGCGCGCGGGCTGTTTCGATGTGGTCGCGGGTTCAATCCACCGGCTGCCCTTAAACGTTTTTATTATTTTTCTTTTTCTTTTTCCTTTTTTCTTTTTTTTTCCAAAAATACCAAACGGACTCGGAAAATTCCATAAAAATACTCTAAAAATTCCTAAAAATATTTAGAATATTTCTAAACCATTTCTAAATAATTCTAAGGACTTTAAGTACTAAAAATGGAAATTTTGGGACGTTACATCAACTATCTCCAACAACTAAATTCTACTCCCTCATCTCCACTTCAATGCTTGGCAACGATTAGAACTTTTTGAAGATACTTCCACATGTCTAAATGGAAACTTTTGGTAGGCTTGAAAAGTTTCACTAAAGACTAACCTTTATGAACTCCCATTCCCTTCCAAATTAGCTTCATAGAGCTACTACACCAAATAACATTCAGAAATCAAGTTGTTCCAAAAATAATCTTAACTCTCCAATACTCATAGCTCATCTTTGATACACCACCCATCAAGTTTGGCACACTTCTTCATTCATTTTTTTCTCTTTTTTTTCTGTTTTCACATTGTGGTTTTCATTCTCTTCCATTCCTTTAATCCCATCAAGACATTCGGAACATGATTCAATAAAAAGAAAACCTCCAAAATTTCCAAATTAATCCTTCCTCACCACAATTTCTTTCAAAACTCTAACCACCTCCCCCACACTTAAACCTTTGTCCGTCTCGGGCAAAATAACACCAAAAAAAACCCAAGTAACCAAGTCCATAGCGAAATATGGATATGAGCAGAAAAATAGGGAAGGAAAAAAGAATAAAGCATGAATCAACAAGATATGTGGCAACAATTGAATGGGAAAGGGAAAACAAAGTGAATAACCTTTATAAATGTGATCCAATCATAGAAATATGATTTTGAAAGAACCTAAGCAAGTTCTAGAGTACAATCACATGTGTGTATTTCAACAATAAAGCTAAGTCCTCACTAGGTAAAAAGAATTCATCTCAAATCATCACTTTAGAGTTCACAACCAAGTAGTACTCAAGCAACCAAGAATTTCATCCATTGACTCAAATCTTAAGTCTTGACAACCAAATTTAATTTGCTTTCAAAAGACTCTAAAATGATATAAAGAAAACCTAGAGGGATACATTTATTCCTAATCATGCAAAAACAAGGTGCCAAAAGGGTGAAATGATGTCTACAATCATTATTCTACAATCTACACTCCTCAAGCATTTATTATCAAAAATTTATTGGAAAAGGAAACTTACCTCTAGCTCTTTTAGTTCCTCAAAATACTTCTTGAGCCGGTGGTCATTTACTTTCCACATTAAACCATTAGCTTCATCTTTAATTTCAACAACACCATAGGAAAAAATATTAGTTACAATAAATGGATCTTCCCACCTTGATCTCAACTTACCCTTAATCAACTTGAGCCTTGATTTGTACAATAAGAACTTGTCACCAATTTGAAATTCTTTTCTCACTATATGTTTGTCATGGAAGTTTTTGGTCTTTTCCTTGTAGATCCTTGAGTTCTCAAATGCTTCAAGTCTAATCTCTTCAAGCTCTTGAAGTTGAAGTTTTCTCTCTTCTCCCACCTTGGTAGCATCGAAATTACAAACCTTCACCGCCCAATATGTTTTGTGTTCTATCTCCACGAGAAGATGACAAGCTTTACCATAGACTAACCGGTAGGGAGACATGCCAATCGGTGTCTTGAATGTTGTTCTATAGGCCCAAAGTGCATCATCTAGCCTTTTGCTCCAATCTTTTCTATTCGGCCCAACGGTCTTTTCCAAAATTGCTTTGATTTCTCTATTTGAGATTTCGGCTTGGTCATTTGTTTGGGGATGGTAGGAAGTAGAAACCTTATGTACAACCCCATACTTGTTAGGATCATTTCTGGTACGCTAGAGGGCGGGTGAATAGCGTTTCGAACCCCTTGCTTCCTGCACGGTTAGTTTGCACAGCGGAATATACAATAAAAACAAACAAACAAATACTAACCAATGCTAACACGAGGATTTACTTGGTATCCACCCCGGCCGGGTGACTAATCCAAGAATCCATCGGTGGATCACTCCTCGGATAACCTCCGGCTAGCTCTCATCGCTCCTTCTGGGTGGAGAAACCTCACCATAACACCTTTGACAACGTTGAGCCCAAAGACTACTAACTTGCCTTTAACCAAGATAAGTTTCGTCAAGAAACTCAGCCACCACGAAGTCCTCTTTAAATAGGACTCGGGGTTGATTTCTCGCTACCAGTCGACTGCTCCCAGGGCAGTCGACTGGTGCCAACTAAATTCGACCGTTGCAACCCCCAACGTTCGAATTTCAGCCAACTCACCAGCCGCTACCAGTCGACTGGGGCAGTCGACTAGCCCCAGGCCAGAACCCTTCTGTGAGTTTTATCAGTCGACTGCCCCAAGAGCAGTCGACTGCCCTACTCACTTACCTAGGGTTTCCCTTCCCGAGTACATTCCCACAGCACTCGTACCCTCACGACTCGACTGACTCCTCCACAGCAGCCTCGACTGTTGCCTTCGCGCCCTCTTCATCTTCAGCCCTCGTCCCTCGGATGCGCACGCAAGCCTCCAGCTTGCCTCCATGCCACCCTTCACGTATGCCTCGAAGTTCGCGCCCATCAGCTCATCGTCCATGCACTCCATGGTCCCTCAGATGCGCACGCCAGCCTCCAGCTGGCCTCCATGCCATCCTTCACCGTACTGATGTCGTCCAGTCAAGTCCATATGCGTAACATGTACAACCTGCACACTCAACATACGCATATCAAATACAAGGGTAAACCTAACCTAAACCCTTTGCCCAAACATCAAAACCCATGGTCACTCCGGACCATCTTAGGGCCGATTGCTCCAACAATACTTACTAAGCAAGGCCTTCATGTGTTTGTTACAAAAGTGAGATCCTTGGTAACTTATTATGAGTCTAGGAATTCCAAACCTGCAAAATATATGTGACCTAACAAAACTAACAACAACACAAGAGTCATCAGTCTTGGAGGGAATGACCTCCACCCATTTAGAAACATAATCTACAGCAAGTAAAATATACAGAAATCCACAGGATGCAGGAAAAGGTCCCATAAAATCAATTCCCCAAACATCGAAAATCTCACTATATAGCATAGTCTGCTGGGGCATCTCATTTCTAGCTCCTATGTTCCCAGTTCGCTGACATCTATCACAATTTTTATAAAATACATATGCATCATGAAATAAGGTGGGTCAATACAATCCACACTCTAAAACTTTCCTCGCTGTTCTTTATGGACCAAAATGTCCCTCACATGCTGATGAATGGCAAAAGGTAAGAACTGAACAAATCTCATGGTCAGGTATGCATCTCCTAATAATTTGGTCATTACAAAATTTTCATAAATACGGGTCATCCCACATATAGAATTTAGCATCACTTTTAAGTTTATCTTTTTGAGCATTAGAGAAGTGTGTAGGAAAAACATGTGCAGCTAAGAAATTAACAAGATATGCATACCAAGGTGACTCACCATGTACTACAAGAAGATGCTCATCTCTGAAACCATCGTCAATGGTGGCAGGAGATCCATCTCCCTCAATCCTGCTCAGGTGATCTGCAACCAAGTTTTCTTTGTCACTCCTATCTCTGATTTCTAAGTCAAACTCCTGGAGTAGAAGCATCCATCTGATTAGCCTAGGCTTAGCATCTGGCTTCTTCAATAAGTACTTTAAAGCTGCATGATCAGAAAAAACAACGACATGTGAGCACAATAGATAAGATCTTAAATGGTCTAAAGCAAAAAACTATGGCAAGAAGCTCCTTCTCAGTGGTGGTGTAATTGGCTTGGGCGGCATCTAGGGTCTTGGAGGCGTAGCATATGATATGAGGTGCACCATCCACCCTTTGTGCTAGAATAGCTCCCACTGTGAAGTTAGATGCATCACACATTAATTTAATGGATAAATCCTAGTCAGGTGATCTAATAATAGGAGCAGAGGTAAGAGCCTCCCTTAGCCTATGAAAAGCTTCTTTGCACTTATCATCAAAACAAAAATCAACATTTTTCTGCAAAAGTCTTGTCAAGGGTCGAGCAATATCGCTAAAATCTCTAATGAATATGCGGTAAAAACCAGCATGTCCAAGAAAGGTACGAACATCCCGTACGCATACGGGGTAAGATAAAGAAGAAATAATACTGATTTTTACAGGATCTACCTCTATACCTTTCCTAGAGACTATGTGACCTAGTACAATGTCATGCTCCACCATAAAGTGACATTTTTCAAAATTAAGCACAAGGTTAGTCTCAATGCAACGGTGTAATACCCTAGACAAGTTATCTAAACATGAATCAAATGACGTGCCAAAAACTGAAAAATCATCCATAAAGATTTCCATGCAATGCTCTAACAACTCACCAAATATACTTACCATGCATCGCTGAAATGTTCCTGGACATTACAGAGTCCAAATGGCATCCGTCTGTAGGCAAATGTACCAAAGGGGCAAGTGAAGGTAGTCTTCTCTTGATCCTCTGGATCTATACAAATCTGGAAATAGCCTGAATAACCATCCAAAAAGCAGTAATGGGACTTCCCTACAAGTCTCTCAAGCATCTGATAAATAAAAGGTAAAGGGAAATGGTCTTTCCTCGTGACTGTGTTGAGCTTCCTATAGTCAATGCATACTCTCCATGAATTTTTGACTCTGGTAGGTACTAGCTCGTTGCTTGCATTTTCTACCACTGTAACCCCAGATTTCTTAGGCACCGCATGTATGGGACTCGCCCACTGACTATCAAAAATGGGGTAAATGATACTTGCATGTAGAAGTTGAGTCACCTCTTTCTTAACAACTTCCAAAATGAGTGGATTAAGTCTCCTTTGTGACTGCCTCACTGGTTTAACATTTTCTTCCAAGAATATCCTGTGCATGCAGATAGCTGGGCTAATACCTGGTATATCTGATAAAGTCCACCCAATAGCTTTCTTGTGCTGCCTCAGGACTTGCAATAATTTTTCTTCCTGCTCTGATTCCAAATGATGAGCAATGATAACTGGAAAATTCTACTCCTCTCCTAGGTACACATATTTCAAGTGGTCTGGTAGTGATTTAAGTTCAATCTGGCCCTGCTCAGAAGGTATGAGTGATCCTTGGAGCTTTGTGCAATCCCCTACACTATCACACCTAAACTCTGAATCCTCTGAAATATTAATAGAAAAAGGTGATCCTTGGGGCTCTATGCAATCCCCTACACCTAGAAAATCCTCTCCAGCTGGAAGTAGGTCTGAAATACCCTCTGAAATGTCCTCCTCAATAGCAAATACTCCCTCAGCCTCCTCTGATCTGACAAGTGAAACTCCTCTAGAAACATCAAATGAAACTCCCTCAGCAAGTATATCTGCATCATCTAACTCCTCCAGAATACCAATGCTCATAATGGAGTGGTCCTCTCTCGGGTGCTTCATAGCATTATAAATGTCAAACTGAACTACTGTGTCTCCAATCTCCATGGACAATGTACCTGCATATACATCTATCTTTGTTCTCGCAGTCTTCAGAAATGGCCTCCCTAGGATGAGTGGAGATCGGTGTGTAAGGTAATCTCCCTCCATATCCAAAATGTAAAAATCTACAGAAAATATCAGCTCCTTTACCTTTACCAACACATCTTCAATTATACCAGCTGGGTGGGTCTGGCTTCGGTTTGCTAACTGAATCACCACACCAGTAGGCTATAAAGGGCCTATGCCAAGCATCTGGAAGACTGACCTGGGCATCATATTAATAGAGGCTCCTAAATCCAGCATAGCATCATGGAACATGGTCCTCCCTATCTCACAAGATACAATAAAAATTCCAGGGTCTTCACACTTCTGAGGAATGGCATGAATAAGTGCTGAAACATTTTTCCCCAAGCCAACCAACACATTCTTCTTAAGCTTCTTTTTATGAACACATAAATCTTTCAGAAATTTTGCATACTTAGGAATCTGTTTTATCATGGTCAACAAGGATACATTAATGTCTACTTTGCTAAACAATTTCACTAGCTCATTGTATTCCTTAGCTTTCTCCTCTTCCACATGTTTCTTAGCTTGTGTCTTGCGCTGAGGAAAGGGTAAAGGAACTCTCATATCCTCCTCTTGAGCCGAAACATGAGTGGCTGAAATTGGAATTGATTTCTCCACTGAGGTAGCTGCTGTAAACCCATCTTTTCTACTGATTTCTCTTCCATTTTCCACCAAAATTTTAGGATTACTTGAGGAAGGAGTTAGGCTCGGACTAGGGGTGGAACCAACTAAATTTGAAATGATTTCAGAGCTATTTAGGGCTGAAAATGAAGTTGCTGTCCTGTTTTCAAAAAATTCAACTCGTGGACCATTTAGAGTTGATGCAACCTTCCCACTCCTCAAAGTAATAGCACTAACGTTTCCCTTTGGATTGGGAGTAGCTTGAGAAGGTAGTTGTCTTGATCCTTGAGCTTGTATTTGATTCATCCCACTAGCCACTTGTCCAATTTACCTTTCAAGGTTTTGAATGGTGGGATCATTTCTTTGTTGTTGTAAAAGTTGTTGAAGCATCTCTTCTATCCTTTATTGTTGCGCATTTCCCCCACTAGAGCCTCCATATCCCCCTTAGTTGGCATGAGGCTTTGATTGGCCTTGAAATGTAGAAGTAGGTTGTTGAAATTGTTGAACTTGTTCTGAACCTTGAAGGTAGGGCTGTTGGAGCTGATTATACGGCTGAAATTGTGGAGAAAATTGCTGAAAATTTTGCTGAGAACTTGGTTGAAATGGTTGAGAATTATAACTCTAAAAATTCTGAGGTTGAGGTGGCAATTGTGGTTGTAAAGGCTGAAATTGTGTAGGCTGAAAATTCTGATTCGAAGGCTGAAAACTTAGGTTGCATGGCTGATAACCTTGCTGTGAGAACTGATTTTGTTGCTGAAAATTTGAACTTCCTTAAAATCCTTGCTGATTCACTTGAAAAGATGGCTGATTTCCTTGATAGAGTTGCTGAAATTGTTGGAAAGGTTGTTGAAATGGCTGAAATTGTTGTTGTCCTTGTTGAACTTGCTGGAAATTATGTTGGGGCTGCTGATATTGCGGTTGTGATGGATTTTGCTGATAAAAAGAGTTGTCATACTTCAAGTTCGGATGGTCCCTCCAACCCAGATTATAAGTAGATGAGTAGAGGTTGTTTTTGGCTTGGAATTGTCCACTAGTCAATGCAGCTAATGTCTCATCTTGTTGGAGGTTAGGACATACATCCGAATTATGATCTTGACTTGAAGAAATACTACATAACCTCATCACTTGGCTGGAAGGTGGTGGTACTGATAAATTCTGATTTTGACTCACATTGCTCAGAGTCATTTGTTTCACCAGGGATGTAAGCACCATCAATGAATTCTTGATTTCTTTCTGCTCATTTGATACTATCTGAACTTCATTAACTACTCTAGTAGACAAAGCTCTACTCCCAAATTGATGTGAGTTCTCTGCCATATTTGAAATTAGCTCTCTAGCTTGATCTGGTGTTTTGTTAATTAGAGCTCCTCCTGCTACAGCATCTATCATAATCCTATCCATCTGGAGAAGACTCTCATAAAAATTCTGAATGAGTAGCTGCTCACTAATCTGGTGTTGTGGGCAACTAGAACAAAGTTTGTTGAACCTTTCCCAATAGTCATACAAAGTTTCTCCCACTACTTGCTGTATTCCATAGATGCTCTTTCTTATAATTGCAGTCCTTGATGCTGGAAAGTACTTCTCCAAAAATGCTTTCTTCATAGAAATCCAGCTAGAAACATGCCCAGTAGGTAAGTAGTAAAACCAATCTTTTGCAGCTTCAGTAAGGGAAAATGGAAATGCCCTCAGCTTGATATCTTCCTCTGAAATACCCTGAGGCTTCATGATGGAGCAGACAACGTGAAACTCATGTAAATGTCTGTCGGGATCTTCCCCAGACTGACCTTGAAATTTGGGCAAAAGATGAATAAGTCCCGATCTTAATTCAAAATCTCCAGTGAGCTCTGGGTAGGAAATGCAGGAGTACTGAAAAGCATCATCTGGTGCTGCTAGTTCCTTCATAATTTTCTGGTGGTCTGCCATAAAATCAACTGAATAATCTGAGATAGACTGAGTAGGAAGAGTAGCAATAGCCTCTGAAGCACTGATTTGGTTCCTCCTGGCTCTGAAAGTTCTTTCAATTTCAGGATCAAATTCTTCAAGAATACCACCTGCATATCTGGTCATACACAAATACAAAAATCGCAATAAATGTATACACAATAATAGAACAAATGCAATGAATCACAAAAATATAGAAATAAGCACAAACTGGATCACAAGATATGAAATAAGCATACAAGCTAAATCAAACAAACTCAACTAGTTTCCCCGGCAACGGCGCCAAAAATTTGATGGACCCAAAATGGATGTTACGAATGTGAGTCTCAAATTTGAAAATTTATAAAGCTGAAAACCCTTGCTAGTAAAGTAGAAATGTAGAATAGGGGCCTCAGGTCGTATTTTTCCAGGATTAGTTGAGAGTGTTCAATTGAGCTTGAAAGTTATTTGTCGTTAAATATTTTAGGTTTTCTAGATAAGAACTGGGGTTTTGTTGTGCAAATAAGATTGGAAATAAAGTGGAAATGGAATAGGATTAACTAAGCAAGCTTAACTAGGAAATTGCAATGAATGAACTTAACCAACTAAGAAATTAAGCAAGCCTATATGAATTTGCATGGTTGAAGAATAAAACTGATATTAATTGCAAAGGTACACTAAAATTTGTATCTAACTTCAGAATTAAAAACTTGAAACAAGCTGAATACGGAGGCAGGTATTAATTGCAGCAGGAAGTCTACTGATCGGTCGGCTGACCGGACAGATGAACTCCCGATCGGTCGACAGACCGATCAGATGATGCCTAGGTCGGTGTGCAGACCGATCAGAAGCTGAAAGTTTCACTGATACAGAATTCAAAAACTGAGAAACAATGATCAGAAACGAAAATTAACAAAAACTAGACATCGATCCCTTCCCTTAGCTCGAGTCCTTCTTGTTGTCACTCAAGAAATAGCTACGAACCCCGTAGCTCGACAAATCAATAGCTCCTCAGCTCCCGCGATCAATCTCAGCTCAGATTTTTCCGTTGAGAGAACCAATCCTCCAATCTCTTCGTGCTTGCTGTGGTGGAGTGTGATGATGATTCAGGAGCAATCAGAGCAACTCAAAGGACTCCTCCGAATTGCATCCGATTGATGAGGATGGAAAACAAGCTCGATTCAATCCGAAACTGGCAAGAACTTGCGAAACCCTCCCAAGCTCTTCCCAGTGACAATCTTGAGCAGGAAATCTCACGGAGATGTGAATCTGATGATCTGAAACCTAAACCAAGCTTGGAATCAATGTGGGCGCGCGATCGATTGAAGAGACGAAGAAGAAAACTAAGAACTCGAAGAAAATGGTGCTTGCGGCGAAGACGCGACGACGAAGAACTGGCGAGGGAAATTCTGTTTTAATGAGCATTTTGAATTTCGACGGCTGAGATTGTTCCGCTCTAATCCAACGGTCAGATCAAGTCAGATCGAACCCAAACTTCCCATATCTTGATCAAGGGCTCTGATCTACTGCTCCTTAGCTCGGATCACTCAGATCTGAAGCGGATGGCTCAGATCTTCTCTTCTCTAGCTTAGATGGTCTAGATCCTCCATTGCTTGATCCAATGGCTGAATCAACTCGGATCTGGCCCAAACATTCAGACCATGACCCATCTACTTGATTAAGTCTATCTTGAGCTTGGATCGACCAGAAGTTGAAGGATGGTTCGGATCTAAGCATTCTCTTGAATGGATGACCCATATTAATCTGATACTTGATCCCTTTGATCTGAATCCAATTCTGACCCAAGTTTGACCCAATATGATTTAGATTCACGATCATCTGATCCCTACAAAATGATATTAAATTATAGTGCCAAAATATCTCAAATATAGAAAGAATTGAATTTTAAGATAAGATGGAGACAATCCATGAAACCTTATGTAATGCAAACTTAAGCATATGAATAGTGCATCAAAACGCTGATTTGAAGGCCTAATTTAATCAACAAAATGAAAGTTATCAGTCAACAGCTTGTGGCACTCAGTGTACCATCTCGCCCTTGGGACTTCCACCTCGCTTCGCGACAGGATCAAATTTGGCGCTGGAAGGAGGGATACTTAGCCTGATCGGATGTGTACGATGGAAGCACTCAATCGGATCATGATGACCGTTACACCCGAGGAATACGAGCTCTTACGAGCCACTCGGGCCCAGAGGGTTTCACAGCAGCTATCGCAGGCCGGTTGCCCAGCAGCTCTATTCCCTGGGCCGTCGGCCCATGCCCCCTCGGGAGGACGAAGACGAGCTATGCCCGAGAGGTCTCCAGCTACTCCTCCGAATGAGCCAGCTGGTCCTGCAGCGCAATCACCACGGCCCTCAAGCCATCAAAGAGGCATCGTCGGAGGCCAGTTGGGTGTGTCGAAGCCGAGCCTTCAGATGTTCCACCTGCCGCTCCGCTCGGAACCGAGCCTTGGCATGAGCCTGCATTGACATAATCATGTTGTAGCTCATGGCCCAAAACTACAATACACAAAAGGAGAGTAGTTAGTACCTCGACTGGAGAGAGCACAAGACAGAAGCAAAGGTAACCTTGGTGTACCTGAGTGGCAATGGTCATGAAGTTGTCTGCCCGAACGCTCGGGCAGGAGAAGTCGCCCTCTCGTAGGCCGTAAAGGAAGCGGTCCGCCATCAAGCCATGTAGTTGAACATCCTGCGCCCGGATCTGGGCCGTGCCGCTCGGCACCCTCAGGCTCATGGCGGGGTCGGCAAGTGAGGGTGGTAGAAGATGCATGAAAGACTCCGCTGGCGGATCCCCCGACTGGGGAGGGGTGGGTTCCCTCGACTGGGGAGAAGCAGGTTCCTCCGAGGATGCCCGAGGCATAGGAGACTGCCGGGTAGGAGACTCGATCGCGGGTTCCTTGTCCTCTCGCCTTCTGCTTGGCCGTCTGGAAGATGCCTCGACTGAATCGATCGGTAAGGCCCCGGACTCGTCGCGGCGTGCTCGCTTCCGCCGAAGAAGGAGAGGCTGGTCATCCTCAGAGCCGGACCAGGAGATCTCCTCATCGGCTGGTGCTGGCATGATAGAAGCAAGGCGTGCTACCTCAGCGGGCGGGAGAGCCGCCTCTCGCTGAGCTAGTAGCTCGGCCATTCAAGCCTCCAGCTCGGTGTCGTCCAGGCCATAGCCCTCCTCCAAAGCTACCGATTGCATCATGGTGGCTGCAAAATAAACAACAATTAGTCAACCATAAAAAGATAAAAAGAGGAGACATGGAGCTTACCGAGCGAAGCAGGCCGGCGAAACGGCGCTAAACTGAGCCCGAACGCAGATAGAATGTCCTCGCACAGTAGATGCACCCCATGGAAGTGCCGACCCCCAATCTTAGAGAAGGCAGATTGACACAGGGAAAAAGAGCGGAAGTCCTTGTGCAGAGGTGGGGGAGAAGGAAAATTCACTAACCAGCCGACAGGCCAGGTCGGGATCGGAACGGGCCAAATGTAGAAATATCACTCCTTCCAACCCTTGTTAGAGGTTAGAAGTTTCGAGAGGAAAGAAGTGTGGGATCGGGCGTGGAAGAAGAAATCGCCCAGCTCTTGTCGCTTCGGGTAAAAGAAGTAATAGAACACATCGGGGTGAAGGGGAATTTGATACAACGAGAAGATGATGACCGACCCACAGAGGAGTCGGATGGCGTTCGGAGCTAATTGAGATAGATTGATGTGGAAGTAGCGACAGACTGAGACAATGAAGGGGTGGACCGGGAAGCGCAGCCCAGCCTACAGATGATCCCGGGAGATGGTAATATAGTAAGGTGGGGGGATGCAGGTTGGTCGGAAGATGATGGTAATTTGAGATGATGGTCTAAGGGAATATGATATTCCACTTGGATCATCTCTAGATCGTGGTGATCGAGCTCGGACACCATGGCGATATACCAGGGGGTCGAAGGAAGAGAAGGGGAAGCCATAGAGACTGATCGGGAAAGAGTTCGCCGGAGAAGATGAACGGAGTTGAGCACCTCATCGGAACCCTAACAGAGGGTGCAGGGCAGCACTTCAATGTCGGGAGTAAAAAGTGATGGTAAAAGCCGCGGGGTGAATGCCTATTTATAGGTCTCCAGGAGCGACGCCAGCCATCCGATGATGGGCCGGAGGAAAGTCGGTGAAGGATGCGAGCCATCCGATCGGGCCCAAAAGAGCCACCGAAGCGGCGTGGCCCATGTGCGCGCTCGTCATTCGCCCAGACAGGTGGCAGACCCCTCATTGCTCAGGAGTGCAATGAGGAAGGGACACGTGACGTAACGGTTAAATGCAGTAATTAATGCCCAGGATACGAATCTACTCGGACATAACGAGAGCGAGAATCGAAAAGACAGGGTGATGTGACCAATTCGGTCGATTGGGCTGCGCGGGCAGGGTCGACGAGAGAGAGTCAGGCCACTCCGGTTCGCCAGGCTCGCTATGGTATGTAGCAGTCCAGTTAGTCGGACTCGACGCCTCCTTCGACTAGACTCGAGGGGGACGCTTATGATCCCGACCTTGCTTACAAGTAGCTCGGCCAGCTCAGCCAGCCAGCCTGGCGCCACGAAGACCTAGAAGGGCCAGCAAAGGTCTCACCCGGGGAATTTCCGAACCAGGGACTCTCCCGAGCCATTAACCGACCGACCGTCCGACCCTGGTCGAAGATCGGATAGGTCGACCCCGAGCACTTCCCTGCTCGGCTACCAAGTCCAATTTCCCGACCCGAGGCCCAGTCGGGCGATCTCAGCCTTCAGCATCTCATCGATCTGACAACCAATATAATCGAAACATGGTAAGACAGGCAAAGCTCAACAAACCCCCGACTCAGGACGTACCTCGTGTCTCTCAGATCCCAGTCAGACGCGTGATGACCCATGCTCCCTGGACGTAACCCAACCCGGGCCATAACACTCCGACCCGCCGGTCGGTATACGGTCTCCGGACCAGCTCTTTCCTACGCCACCCTACATCAGTATATCCGGGGTACGGCCAGGATGTCGGGGTAACACATGCCTTACTCATTTATGACACATCTCACGGTCATCCCGCTGACTCGGTACGACCGTACCATTCAAGCACCCCACGCCATGCCGCGGTACCCATAGGTGCTCTCCTACGAGCTGACAAGCATCATACCCCTGTCTCGTCGACACGGGCAAGGGTTGCCAGCTCCCCCGGCTATATAAGCCCCTCCCCTCCTCACTCCGCAAGTATGCGCAACTGTGCTCTCCTCTATTATTCCTGCTTCACTATATTTCCCGCGAATACTGACTTGACCGTCGGAGGGCCTGACCGGGGAAATTTCCCAGCGGGTTGGCTAACAGTTTTTGTCTCTCAGCTCGGAGCCAGGTCGGCGCCAGCTCGAAGCCGGGTCAGCAGCTTGTGGCACTCGGTGTACCATCTCGCCTTTGGAACTTCCATCTCGCTTCGCGACAGGATAAATGCATATGCAACATGTTTTTAAAAAGTCATTTTCATCCCAAAAAAAAGTTTACAATGTCAAAAGTTACATTTTGTTTCTCTAGTCATCTATCTAATTTTGCATTATCAATTATTCATTCTAATGTTTGAGTCATTCAAACCTTCTTTTATCAAATAATGATTTTCTTATTATCTCTGTTGATTATTTTTAGTCAAAATAATTTTCTAGTACTTTTTTATATTAATTTTAGAGATATGTTAACAGAGGAATATGAAATTCTTCATCATCATCTTAACTCGTTGGATATACACACTCTTGAATAGAATCATTCTATAAAATGAAAGCTTCGACAGATGAATAATATATTGTATATCCATCGATAAGCACCCGTACCTAATATTGTTTTAAAATTTTTTATTTTCTTTAAGTTAAATATTATATTCTAAATCTTAAATCCTAAAAATAGAAAGGGAAAAATAACTAGATGCTTATAGGATCAATTGGAAAATATATCCTAAACTCGAAATTTTAGGTTTATTACTTGGATTGATAGGTCTGATCAATTGAGTAGTACTAATCGATTGGCAGAGTATGTCATTAATCAAACAGAAATTATTCAAATCGATTGTCTAACTGATTGATAGCAATCAATCGATTGTTGCAATCGATTGATCGATTGTTGCCGGTGGATTGTAAACCAACTAGTCGAATCGATTTGAGACAAACAATCGATTGATATGGCTTACCAATCAATTGATCAGTTAAAAGAAAAATCGTTCTACATGTTTAAATGGTTGGATTTGACATAACAATCAATTAGGACGTAAGTAAGGTGATTAATTGATTGCTAAGCAGAAATCAGTCCGAACAACATCCATACTAAAGAAAAGAGAGAAAATTAAGACAAACTTTATTACGTGTGTTTTAATAAAAAAATTATACAATAATAAGATATTTATATAGTATTTAGGTTAAATATCGATATTTAACCTACCGCGACGTCAGAGAACTCTGTGTGTTTCTCCTCCCGGCCGCGGCTTCCTCCTTCCCCCCCCGGCAAGGCCCTCGCCGTCTACGTTCAGCCCCTGGTCACCCCTTCCTCTTTTGCGGCGCAATCCACCCTGCCCGCCCATCCGCTCTCCTCTCCCTCCCCTGGCCCGGCCCTTCCGAAGAACCCCCCATTCCTAACCCTAACTCTAATCCCCTCCAGCTCGCGCTCACCTCCGCCAAGATCGGCGTCTCGGTCGAGGACATCGCCTCCCTACCACCCGTCGCTAATGCCGGCGCGGAGAAGAGGGCCGAGCGCCTCGCTCTTAGGGTTGGCGAGAACCTCTTCAATTTCATGCAGTCCTTCTGCGGCATTCTCGTCGTGCCCATGGATATCCTTGACCGTTGGTTCAAGAAGTTCCAGGAACGAGCCCGGAAGGATCCCAGTTACCTCAAAGATTTCGCCTTGTGACAGACAGGTGAATGTTCAATCCCAAAGGTGCTTCTTTTTGCAAGGATCTCTTTCCTTGATGGTATCGCGTTTCATGCTATGTTTTGGTTGCATCTGTTTGCTTGAATTGCGCTTCGTAAGTCATTTAGTAATGCATATAATTTTTCTATTAGAACATGGAAGAACATTGCTAATTATCTTTCAAAAGGGAGTGGCCTGATATCCCATAACATTCAAAAGAGAATAAATCAAATTGTTGGACAGAATACTCGTGTGCTGTATTCTGTCTGACATCCTCAAACATTTAATATAGTGATCGAGCAACTTGATACAGTGGTACGTTTTTTTAAGTCAAGTCTTATGAGTTTTTACCGAGCTCAAACAAGTGACAGAGCTATCCCTGTAATTTAAACTATGAATTGTATAAATAAAATTTTTATATGTATAACTAAAGATTCTAAATTGGTAAGATATAAAGAATAACGAATAATACTCTTTATGTATTTGTATTAATAAATTAAATAAATAAACACTAACATAAGTGAAATATCCAAATCTGAGTTAACCTTCCTTTAAAGTAATCACTCCATAAATATTTCAGTAGTCATGATGTAGAACTGAAATCATTTACTTCCTAGAGTAGCAATCACTCCATTATTGCACATCATAATTAATTTTTTGAGATAATTTCATCTTCGATTATTCAAAATATTTGTGTATATTTACTTGCTTGATTCTTAAAGATCATTGATCATTAGCAAAATTAGCAAATAGAATAGAAAACAAGTACAGTGGGAAGTGATTAAGGTATTTGTACTTCTATTTAAATCAAAAATTTTTATTGTGTATAATATTAGTATTTTAAGCATTAAAAATATGAATTATCTTTGCCTTAGGTTCCTAGGCAACCGGATGCCAAACAATGTGGATATTATGTGATGAGATTTATGAAGCAAATTACTGAAGAAGTTACATCAATCGAGGGGGATGCATTCCAAACGATAGTAATAATTTCTTTATTATCTCAAATATTTAAAGTTATCTAATTATAAATTTTTTCAAGTTGTTATGTTTTATTCTGTACAATCATATAATGTGTTTTTGTTCATAGTTTGCAAAAGCAGAGTACTCCCAAGATGAAATTGATGAAGTGCGCTCCGCGATAGCTGATTGTATACAGGATTATATTTGATAATAGGTATGTAAATGTTAGTTACTAAAGTTTAAACTTTTCCTGGTAAATGTTAGTTACTAAGCTTTCGGGTGATATTCCCCTGAATCAAACAATATACATCAACAATATTTTTTTTAGAGATGTTGTAACCTGGTGAATGATTCTAGATTGTCAGTTGTACTAACCAACACTGTTATTATAACCCTTAGACAGCTTGTACATCATCAACATAGTACACATTAGTAGGCCAGTATTTAACATGGCAAAATTTAACATGACATTTATACATCATCAACATAGTACACATTAGTAGGCCAGTATTTAACATAATTGTGGTCATAAACAGATTGTGGACACTTCTTTGCTTACACATTATCCAACAGCTGAGACAAATTAGAGGTTAGGAATAATTATTACCAAGGTCATAAACAAGTTGACTCAAACATGATGTTTTCATTTTTGAGGATTGATCTGCGTAACATCTTAATATATTAGTATAAACTATATATTTATATCCTATGTACGTTTTATTTTTTTGGTGAATTATCATTCAGTTGTTATTGGATACTATTTTGGTAGGCATTTTGATGCATGTAGGAATCTATAGAAGATTTTATAATAAGATGAATTAATTCTAGTTCAAATCAATTGGAGAGAAAAAGGCATAAGATGCAGAGACACCAAAGAATAATCTAATTGATATAATAAAAAAATGATACGAATATTATTGATTATATGGTCTCACATAGAACTTAAATGGATGTGAACTTAATGGAGGATGGAATGATAAGATTGATGCAGCCGATCCAAATAGTTGACATAAACACAGCTTGAGGAGAGAATATACCTGTGTTTTCTCTTTGCGGAGTAAATTAGCTTTCTACAACACAAACAATTACTGCTTTACAATTTTCACAATCATGCAGAATTACTAATGCACGAATTCATAAATATGATTATTTGCTATTTTATTCTTTAGGTGTTGAACTTCTAAATTTGTTATTATCTCATCTCAGCCTTAGACATTCATTTACTGGATTTTGTAATTATAATAATAAAATGGAAGTGGCTACCTTTTATCTGTTTTTGTGCAAACCTTTCACAGACTAGCAATGCCATGTCGAGGGCCCTAAATGTTCTACAGACAACTCACTCTTTTGGAGATATGATACTTTTGATCTGGGACTCTCTTCTCGAATACAAGGTGATAATGTTTTGATCTTCTAAAGATTAGTTTTATTCTTCTTTTAATGGAAGGATACTTGTTATCGTGTATTTGTTCCTTCAAATCAAGTATTTCTATATAACCATATTCCTAAAAACGGTTCTATGATTAATAATGCTAAAATTTATTAACTTGTTAATGCTGATCAAACAATTTCTTTTTGTTATATGTGCTTCTCATCAAAACTCTGTTTGTGTGTCAGTATGCTTTTTAGAATATTGTTTTCCTATGGAAAATGAAATCATTATTTTAACAGCATATGCTTTAGATCTACTATTCTGGAAAAGGAATTCATTATAAACTTTTCAGATATTACTTAACATTCGCTAATGCTAAAACCTTTTTTTACGGGGAAACACATACACTGTACATGGACAGAAAGAACAGAAGGCGAATGAAATAGTTTAAGGGAAGAGAAAAAAAAAGTAAAGAAAGAATTGTACTATCTCATATCTGTTTGATTTCATTTATCTTATTTACTTAGACATAATTAAAGAGAGAGACAGAGAGTTACTCTTAGTTATTTGGAGATATGTAAATTTCATCCAACAACGTTGTGGAACTTCATGCTTTCCCAGGTAGAGCTTTAAATAGGTTCATCTCTTGGAGGGTGAAGAGGTGTTGAAATTAATTTTTTTGCTCAAAGCTCTCTAGGAACTCTGCCAAAACCTCAACATGAAATAGGCTTTTCAAATCAAAATGATACTAGGGCATTCAAGGAGTTTGGTAATTTCCTTGAAATTTGATCCAACTAGGCTTTCTAATGTACCCATTTTGCAAATGGGTGGAAAATTACCAACCTAGATTAACAGTTGTGTATCATCCAAATGGAATCCCATCCCTTAGAGATCTTAGAAGACCAACAATAAAATACATAGCAAAATGTTCTCATTACAACTTTTAAACTGAATCTTTTTGCAACGATCCTTCTAGTATTTAACATTATTCCTTAACTTACAAACCCAGTAAACACTGAGCCACAAAAATCAATATTCATCTCTTTACATGTCATGCCATTAAAAATCAACAGCAAGCCCCCTGCTTTAGTCTCTGACTGTTGGTGAACAATTGGTAACACATGCAATGGTGAATAACTGACGTGCATATGAATCTTTTTTGTTTGTTTGTTTGTTAGTTTGTTATTTATGTTGTTTGTTGATACATATCTTCATGGATCATTTTTTATTGGACATATGCATTTAATAGAATAACTAATTAGAGTGTTTGTTCTTTTTTTCCAGCTGCAGGGACTTGTTCGTGATCATGTTTGAAGACCATTAATCTGACCTTCTAAGCTATAATTTTTGTGATTTGAACTTCATTGTAAATTTAGTTGGGTCAGAATTATATATAATTTGAACTCTTGTAATTTGGGTCAGAAGATACTTTAGTGGTTTCGTCTGTAGAAAGGTTTTTGGACAGAAGATACTTTTGTGGTTTCGTCTGTAGAAAGCTTGTGGTGGATCTTTATTGTAAATATGTTGATGATGTTTGATATATATAGTTTTTGTTTCGAGGTTAAATTATTGCCTTTTAATTGAAAATATAATGGAAATATCTTTGTTGTCAAATTGGTATGAAACTGTTGTGGAACAGTGCAAACGCACAACAAATTTTTTTAAAGCTAAACTGTTGTTGTAGATAAACGGTGGCATACGACAACACAGTGATAAAACTGTTGTCGAATATAATAAAAGACAACGGTGAATATGGCATACGACAACGGTGATAAACTGTTGTTATTGATATACGACAACGGTTATAAAAACTGTTGTCGAATATAATAAAAAACAACGGTGAATATGACATACGACAACGATGATAAACTGTTGTTATTGATATACGACAACGGTTATAAAACTGTTGTCGAATATAATAAAAGACAACAGTGAAAAACTGTTGTGAAAATGTTGTCGAATGTGATATACAACAACAGTGGAAAACTGTTGTCAAACTGTTGTCGTAGACCAAAACGACAACAGTGATTCACTGTTGTCGTAGACCCCCCCTTTAACAACATGACCTTTAACAACAGTGGTATTTGGTATACGATAACAGTGATTCACTGTTGTTGAATGCATTTTTTCTAGTAGTGATCAAGAATAAAAAAGCAGACTTGTTACACACTACTACCATTGGAGGAGATGACATTTTGAGTCATATTGTATATTCTTCTTTGACCCGCAATGATCTAGATGATGCAACTCTAACTCGTCCACACTCCGAAGATGCAATTTTCCTAGCTCACAAGTTGTTTGAGGAATCATAATCTTCTTCGTCACATCTATATACCCCTCGTCTTCAATGGCATGCAGGCAACTCTAATGATGGCATACTCTGATCCCTTAGTGGCATGCATTTATCAGTGTTGTCCTAATGGTGTATATATCATCCACTAAATTAGAGGTACAAACCAACCCGCGAATCAAGCCGATTGTATGAAAATATTGATTGCATCGATATTCATTGCAACTAACATGGTGACAGTTTTTGCTGGTCATAATTTTAACATCTATGATCAGGATATTGTTGGATAATTTTAACTGTTGCAAGTATATAATTCTTTTATTATTATTATTATTATTATTATTATTATTATTATTATTATATATTTTTGTCCGGATGGATTGATAATTATTTTGCGGGTGTTATTATCGTATTTAAATCTGAGGATTAAAATCTGATAAAGTCAATATGCTCGTCCTTTTCACATACTAGCCGTATTATCTGAGCTAATAATTTTCATGATTTATCTTCTCCGTTGAATTTAGGATGGATTGACGAGAATATTAAGACGAATGAATTAGTATTAATCATCTTTTAGTATTATTATTTTTAAATCATAAAAAAAGGCTAATAAATGATTAGTTGACCAAATGCCCATTCAACTTAAGTCACATAAAAAACTTCAACCTCAAAAGTTGACTGCACAAAGTTTATAATACGGATCCAACGTTACGAATTCATCCACACCCCAATTGAAGGAGTCTCAATTCAATTAGAGATACATTTGATCTAATTTTTTTAAGAATAATGATTGGGAGAGTAAAAATGGGAGAGTGAAAATCATAATGAATGACGTGGCACCTTGCATGCACAATCTCCGACGGGTTGACCGTGCCCCCCAGGATATAGTTTGATTCAGGACGACGGCCGAAGACCGCCGATAGTGTCCAAGTGATAATCGAACGTGTGCATATAAAGTGTCACGTCGTGCCACATCATGCCACATTATTCACTATCATTTTCATTCTCTCGTTTTTACTCTCCTTATGATTACTTTTTTTTAATTAACTGAAGCACCTCAATAGAGATCTCAATTTATTTATTTTTATTTTTTTAAGAATTAAATTTTTTTTACATATAAACTTTAATACTATACGAGCATTTAAAATTTATTTATCTTAAATACTATCATTTAAAAAGAAAGATTAAATCCTAGTAAAAATTTAATTGACTTAATTAAACACACTATAATCTAATTCTTAAATTTTAAAATCTTAAATGCTAAACACATATAATATATCTTGTGAACATCAAAAATTTATTATCTTAAATACTATAACACAAAAGGAAAGACTGAACCATAGAAGAAAAATCTTATTAACTTAAACTCAGTATAACTTAACTTTTAAATCCTAAAATATTAAACCCTAAATATATATAATACACACACAAAAAAAAACTACTGCAAAGTGAAGGTGCCTCCCAATTACATATTATTGGAGGCACCTGTAGTGAAAAATGTATTTCTCTTTTTTTTGATATTTTGTTTTATTTTTTCTTAATTTTCAGTTGTACCAATCAGATTTTATTTTTAGGGTTTAGTAGTTAAGTTATAGTGTTAAGTATAAAAAAAATTCAAATTGTAAAATTAGTTAATATTTACTCAGAGTTTACACTAAAAATATGAAATAATAACCTACACGCCCGTATGTGGGCGATTGTCGTGAGGAAGAAGCAGATAGGAAACTTTGCAAGAGGAAGCGTCACGAGCAAAAAAAAAAAATCACGAGAAAAAAAAATCACGAGCAAAAGAATATATATATATATATATATATATATATATATATATATATATATATATATATATATATATATATATATAGGAGATTGTTCTCCCGCGGGACAAATCGCCCATGCGCGCTAGCCTTTTTTTTTAACAATTCCTCACGTTAATAATTTTTATTAATTTCTAATTTTTTTCTCCTCCCCACTCGCTCGTCTTCATTTTTGGCACGGCAGACGACGGGCGATGATGACAGACGCGACAAAAAAATATTAAAAATTAATAAAAATCATTAACGTGAGGAATTGTTAAAAAAAAAGGCTGGCGCGCATGGGCGCGTGCGCGTGAGGTTTGTCCCGTAGGAGAACAATCTCCTCTCTCTCTCTCTCTATATATATATATATATATATATATATATATTGCAAAACTGATGGTTCTTGTGATCTTCTTAATTGATACTAAACACCCGTCATTTGGCGAAAGGAATGAACACATAATGGCCCATGGATGAGCCTTCGATGTTCAATGCAGTGGCAGTGAGCCCGCAACAAGCTTGCTAGCTAGCTCGTCACAATGACTTGCTGCTGTATCACTGAACAGGAAATGAAAGACGCGAACATGAACTTATTAATGGCTTTCAGTACTTATTAATGGCTTTCAGTACGAAGGACACCCATCCTACTGAGGCAGAATTAATGCTTTTGCCAGCAAATTGTGGATCCACAATAAACATCGTCTTTAATTTTCCCTGTGCCATCTTAAATTCGAAGTAGAGACTGACGTTCAATATCATTAAAAAAAACAAATTATGATGAATTGAATAGATGAGCATAAGAAATAACTTTTGAAAATTTAAACATTGTGAAAAAATAAGGAAAAAAAAGAGTTATTTTGTTCAAAATCTTTGTATCATCATGAACTCTACTATCTAAAATAATAATAGAAGACATATTTAAATTTTTTATAATTTTAAAAATTTACAAGACCTCAAATAGATACAATATGATTTTTTTAAGTCAATCAATAAATTTTGACAGAAACCCACTGATGGACCTAGACAAATCCGATTTTTAAGTTTCGTGGATTTCTGAAACTATAAGAAGTCTAATGATCCTCCATTACTAATTTCGACACCATGAAAGAGGAGATCAAGGATGGGAGAATCATAGATAGACTTGATCTCGTCCCTACTCCAGTCATTCCTGGGACAGTCATGGGTGGTCCTCTCAGCCTCCACGATGACCATGGAGGTGGTGAGGGTGGGGAAGGAAGAGTGACCCAGAACCCTCGACGGATTTGAATCATTTCATGTCGACGTTCGGCCTAAATGATCATTTCATTTTAGGCCCAACATGGACATGAAATAAATTATAGGCCCATGTTGGGGCTAATATAAACATATCCCTAGCGTCTGAAATGATTCATTTCAGATCCATAATGGGCCTGATATGAAACATATCAAGCCCATCTCTAGCTGGTTTTTTAAATACTTTTAGAGAACTCGAAATAAACAATGGAGTGTTCAATCATAAAAGATCGAGAGAGGGGGTGGATCTCGATTGTTTTAATTTTTTTCCATTTTAAAAACTTAGAATCAAAGTCACAGCGGATAGATAAAGACACACAAGGAGACAGCTTCTTTTTATTTGGTTCGGAGCCTTTGTCACCTCCTACTTCAAGGCTCGTGATCCTTGATCGTTTCGTTGGACAATCCACTAAATCTCTTTCTTCAAAAACCTTTCGAAGAAAACAAATACATACAATGATAAGAATGATAGTAACAATCTACTATCTCCAATACATGAATGTAAGTGTAAAAATGAAAGCTTACAACAACACAAGATGGTGGATCTTTGCGTCGGTTGTTGAAGAGTTTTCTAATGTAGCAGCAGCGCACTTGTGTTCATCGTAGCAGCAAAAGAGCAATGAAGTGAATGGCGAATTTGATACTTAGCTCGAACCTCGAGATGCTCTTTTATAGGGCTTGTTTAGTCGACTAATAAATGGTTCAGTCGATTGATCCATTCGGTCGACTAAACTTCTAATGCGTCGACTAAACCCCACTACTACATTGTTTACACTGTTTGGCTGACACTTCTTTTAATTTACCCGTTAATTGATCCTGATGATTAGTCAACGAAACCTGAATTCCATTCTGAGCTCCGCGCTTACCAAGTGTGAATCGGTCGACTGATCAATCAACGAATCTCTCAGAAATGCTTTGGATCTGGGGCTACACAGACTGGATCAGTCGACTGATCCATTCTTTTCTGTCTACCGAATGTCGGTCAACTCAGTTTTGTAGGACCGGTGCCGTCGATGGAGGGGGGGTGAATATCGACCGAAAACTTCTCGCGGAAACTTCGTAGAAAAACTTGTCGGTTCGTTCTTAAACAGAGCATTAGTGCAGCGGAAAATAAACAAAACGAAGAAAAACAAAACACAACACAGATTGCATGCAGGATTTTTACTTGGTTCCTAACCCCCAGGGTTAGTACATCCAAGGTCTATGCACGGGAACACCCGTCCACTATTGGTCTCCTTTCTGGACTTTCCGGAGGCGAAGAAACTCGTCTTACAGTGCAGAAATTACAATCAAAGATAGATAAAAATAAGTACAGAATTGTAAATTCAAACCGAACAAACAAGATCTGAAACTCGGCCAATCTGGACCTCCGATGTGCCGCGCACTTCCTCCTGGAGCCTCCCGGTCATAGAGCCTCGTCTTTAGCGTGTTGTCGTCACTTGGAAAGCTTAGAATCGTGTTTGGAAGTTGTGTTTGAAGCTAAGGGGTCGAAGCCCCTTTTAAAGGCTTCATACGGGCGCCTGTGATCACTGGGGCGCCCCTATAGGCTTGGTCAAACCTCATCCCTGCGCCAAACTCACCGCAGCTGATAAAATCTTTGACCAGGGCGCCCTGGACCTCCCAGGCACCTGAATGAAAGCTTATCTCTGCTTCGAACTCGAAACAGCAAATACAGCTTTCAACTTAGGCGCCTATATCATCCCGGGCCCCTGAATGGAAGCCTGTTCTGCCTTCCTTCACTTTACGCTGTTTTTCTTCTTTGGCTTGGGCGCCCCTATTGATGGGGGCGCCTGGATGCTGTTGGGTGCCCCCATCAATGGGGCGCCTAGCTTCTTTAGGTTCCAGCCCATTGTGTGTTGTTTGTCTGCTTTGTATTCCATTCTAGGTACCTGCAAGATACAAAAATATAAAGCAAATATACACACAATTTTAACCTTAAGGACTTGGTTCTGACTTCGGATTTCCACGAAACCCTAGGTCGAAATGACGCAAGTTCCCACCCCCGAGAACGCGCCTTTCACCTACTCCTTTCCGGACACGGTTGCCACCCAGTCCTTCGGGTGGACTTTTGCTTAGCCTCCGATACTCTCGGATCTCGAGACGTCCGAACCCTGACCCGTCTCTACTTCTGTCCTTAGTCATCGCTCAGCTAAGTTACTCAATCCCTCAGACCAAGACTTCATGCCCAAACCCTAAGTCTAGGACTTCGGTACCCAATTCTCGGCCAGGTCTTCGTGCCCAATTCTTCGAACCAGGTCTTCGGTGCCCAACCCCCGGCCATGACTTCTTGCCCAGTCCTCGACCAGGACTTCGTGCCCAACTTCCGGTCAGGTCTTCAGTGTCCAGCCCTTTGCCAGGACTTAGTGCCCAATCCATGATCAGGACTTAGTGCCCAATTCTTCGAACCAGAACTTATTACCTAGATTTCCTAGGACTTTCTTTCACTTTGGTACTCCTCCTTTGCTCACCCTTCCCTTATTCAATATATCACTGACTTAAGTATATTGTCAAGCATTAAAACACTTAGAGGAGGACATCACTGATGCATCATGCACCAACAAGTTTGACTAATATGCACCAAAGAGTTAGCACATGTGTAATATAAAAATAACCCTGCAAAATAGAGTTAGTAAATTAGTAATGATGAATGAGTAAGACAATAAAGACTAATTGGATCTTAACATAGAAACCTTGGTTCGTTATCGTTTCTTTTATCGGATTAGCGTCTAAGGTTTTTTTCGAGCGTGATACGACCTCACTGTAGTCTCTCCCAAAATTACCTCACTTACCTATCAAACATCAAATCCTCCAGACCTATTTGGACTTTCTTTGCTCAGTGTTGATCGCCTGATCTACCAATACTAGATTAGCACAACAACAATAATAGTAATGCAAAATAGTATTAGTAAACCTATACTTTGGTTTGCCAAAATTCGTTGGTCCAGTCGATCGCTTGCTTGGAGTTCATTCCTCCAAGATTTCTTATTACCTAGGATTATCTCCCTAAGGTCTTGGTTCACTCACTGAAACTTTTCATTGTCTGACTTCACTCATCAGGACTTTCAATACCTAGCTTCACTCACTAGGGTCTAGCTTCATTCAGTAAGACTTTCACCACCTAACTCCACTCACTAGGGTCTAACTTCACACACCAGGATTTTCATCACCTAACTTCACTCATTAGGACTTTGCTTGGAATCTACTCCTCCAAGACCTAAGGTTACCTCCCCCTAGGGATTTCATCATGTCACCTTGACCTGCTTGGCCTAGCTAGTCAATCGATAAATTACTCACCCGACTAAGTCAACCTTAACCAAGCTCGATTAAACATATTGTTAAATAAATATCAAAATCCTAGAGGTCGATTGCACCAACATGGAGGACATCATTAGATTCCTTACAGTCTCAGAAATCCATGAGATCTGAAAGGGGTCCAATCAGACCTGTCTAGGTTCATAAGTAAATTTCGGTCAAAACTCACTGATTAACTAAAGAACTCAGATTGTACCCATTTTAGGTCCTATGAATTTTTGAAGTTGCAAGGAGTCCAAATATACTTTCTATTATTATTTTCAATCTTCCCTAATGGTGGTACAAAAGTTTTGAAAAAAAAAATAAATCTCTTTTAATTTTTTTTTCTTTTCTAATTTTCTCATACGTTGAGCCTGATATCTCTATACTAAAAAAAAATGATTAACGAGGTACCAACCACTCGGCGACGGCCGGCCACGGAGTCCCCAGCCGCAGGGTAAATCGGGAAGCGTCGCAGTGGGGTAGAGCCAGCGTCCAGGGTTCGCGTCCATTTGGAGGAATTCTGCAAATGCGCCGTAGCTGGGGATCGAACCGAGGATGTCTGGGAAAGTGACTAGTCTGATATCTCTATACTAGACCCAACGTGATCTTGATATGAGCATATATCAAGCTTAGAGATCCAAAAATTAATTTTAAATTGAAAGGGGGAGAGAAATTTACTAGTGGAGAGATAGAGAGAGGGAGAGAGATTGCATTCACGTAATTGACATGAGGGGTAAAATAAGAAAACTAGATAAATTAATACATTTTTTTGATAATTACTAAAGTATGATGTGCTTTTTGATTAATTTAGAAAGTACATTTGCATTTTCACCATTTCCCGTATATATATTTATATATAAATAAAAGTTTTTTTAAAATCCATTAATTTTTTTTGGGTTTAGGAATAGATTATATAGACGTTTGATTTATTTTTAATTATTTTTTTATATTTTAAATATGATATTAATTTTAATATATTTTTTTTAAATAATGAGAGTTAATTAGGAAGCAAAATCTATCAGTATAAAAGATATAATAAACACTCAATGAATACTTGGATGAATATCTAATATCTTGGGCTTCTATACCGTCCATCGTGAGTACTTCCTGATTTATTCTTGCGACCGGTTGAAAATTTTTGTAGGATCGGACCGATCGACCGAGATTGAAAAAACCTCGTTAATCATTTTTTTGAATATCTAATATCCAATAAATGTAAATATGATCTATGAAATTTGATTCATTATCAACCCTAATCCATGAGACATTCATGTCAAAGTACTAATCCATAATTAATTAATCAGATTGACCATCTGATTTAGAGCTAATTGCGGGGCGGCGGATGAAGCGCCTCGTACGTCACGTACCGCGGTGGCGCCGCCGGCTTCACCGCGCACGTGGAGAGACTACACGGCACATTGTACCGGAAGGGGCAGTACTTCGCCCGCAACAGGAAGCGCGCGCACTCCGTCGGCGGCCTCTGCTCCGGCAGACCTAGTATGCAATTCCGCCGCAGGTCCAGCACTCCGGCGTCGATCAAGCCCCAGCAGGAGTGCCCTAGCCAGGTGAAGTAGTTTCCCGAGAGAGATAGATTCGCCAAGTTGCCGTCCGTCGCGAGCCGGCACACCAGATCTGGCACCTCGCCGTAGAGCAGGTTCTCCGCCAGGTTGAGCTGCTCCACCTTGAGGAG
This sequence comes from Boesenbergia rotunda, assembly GCA_024364735.1. NCBI lineage: Eukaryota > Viridiplantae > Streptophyta > Magnoliopsida > Zingiberales > Zingiberaceae > Boesenbergia > Boesenbergia rotunda. The sequence continues at coordinate 515,207 of JAGFNQ010000365.1, read as the reverse complement.
GCAGCCAAAGGACCAGGGAATCGGCCCCGTGATACGGTTGGATCCAGCGTCAAAGACCGTCGCGGCGCTGAGCAATCCAATTTCCTGAGGCAAGCAGCCGGAGAGCTTGTTGTTGAGGAGGAGCACCTGATCACGCCAAAATTAGGCTTTAATTGAAATGAAATCGTTTTCGAACAGAGGAAATTCTTCAAGTTGCTGATTTTAATTTGTGATTTGACGGCACCTCAATTAGAGTTTTCGAAGCTTTGGAGATCGACCGTGGAATTGGGCCAGTGAAGCCGTTGTTGGCCAGGGTAAGGTACGCGACGGGTGAGCTTCCGATGGCGGCCGGCAGTGGCTTGTTGAGATTGTTGTCGTTGAGGAACAGCACGTCGAGGTCGAGGTTGAAGACGGAGGCCGGGACAGCGCCGGCAAAGAGGTTGAAGCGGATGTCGAGGAAGATGAGGTTGCGGAGAGAGAGGACGGCAGCGGGGAAGGCGCCGGTGTGGGCGCTGTTGCTGACGTCGAGCTCACGGAGGTACCGTAGCCCGGAGAGGTCGGGGATGGGGCCGGAGAAGTTGTTGGAGTTGGAGTGGAAGAAGGCTAGGTCGGGGAGCTGGTCCAAGAAACCAGACATGGTGGGGGCGCTGAGGTTGTAGCCGTTGAAGTCGACGGCAGCGATGGTCGGCTCGTTGGGGGAGTCCTCCGGGGCGCCGCAGTGAAACCCCTGGTAGTCGCAAGGCCGGCGGCCAACCCAGGAGTTGGTCACGCCGCCGGGGTCGTCGGTGATGATCATCTTGAACTTCTGGATCACACGGTACGCTTGGTACTGCTTGTCGTTGAGGAATTCGGTGTCATTGCCGACGCCGATGCTGATCTCTATGGCCTGAGAGACACAGCGGGAGGAGGCGAAGAGCAACGCGAAGGGGAGCAGCAGGAGGACGACTCTCCCGTAAGCCATTTGTTGAAATGCTTCCTTCCTTCCTTTCTCGGTTTTCTACCACTGTCGAAGCCTGTTTGTTTGCGTGCTTGTGTTGGCATGATACATGCATATTTTGGTCAAAAGCGAAATCACTCGCCCCCGGCCAGCACCTCCTTCGCATCCGTCCTAAGGCCATCACGAAAGAGATAAATCATGATCCCGGAGTAATTAGTACATAGTTGGACCGATAATTGATATACTAAACGGCTAGAGTTTTAATCCAGTGTGCCTCGCGTGACTCGAACCTAAGTTTTCTTGTGCAACATCCCCATGTACTGATTCAACGGATCGGTTTCGAATCAACGGATCGGTGTTGATCCGGTTGTACTGGTCCAAACCGGAACTGATTCAACGGAGCCGGATTGGTTTCGGTTCAGGATAAAAAAATAATCGTTGAATGCGCAATTGTATTTTTTAAATTTATTTGAAAAACCGTGAAAGCGGAAGGGTACTCTTCGTCCGGAGGTCCAGCAGCGGTTGCTGAGACGAAGGACAACTAGGAACGGAAAAGTGATTGTGGTTGGCTTTAAAAATAAAAAGGAAATGGGAGAGGATGGGCTATGCCCTTGAGAGGAGGGGAGGAGAAACGACGCAGAAGAAGAGATCGGGAAGCGCGCGGAAAATGAAGAATAAAGAAGAAGAGTAGGAGAGGTTTTGCTGTAGTTAGGAGGAGAAAAGAAGAGATGATAAATTACTGAATTGTAGATCAAATTTCGAAATATCAAAATTATGCACTTAAGTTTTAAAAATATCAAAATATATATTCATACTCATTTTACCTTCGCATTTATCTCAATTTGTTTGCTATAGCATAGCAATCAATTTGAGTTAATTTTTTGTAAAGTAGATCGATTTGTATTAAAAAATTATTGATCTTAATCTAGTATATCAAATTAATATTTGTAGATATAAATATAATTGTTCCGGAAGAAATCGATATCGACGACCAGTAACCAGGGTTCAGTCCACGCGGATGCTGACGCTAGAAGAAGAACTCTCACCCTGCGAGATTAACACGAGCGTTAATGGGAACATGTCGGAGATTGTCCGGCGGAGCCCACTCCGACGCTCAAGTCAGTGCCTCAGTATAGAAGATGGAAGAGAACAAGGAGAAGATGTTTAAGATAGAAAGTGCGTAACTGTAGGGATCTCCCGGCGACATAAACACAAAAATGCAGCGGAAACAAGATCCCTCGAGCGATCCATGCGAAAGAAAAACTCATACAAAATTCATCTTGCTAATAGAGCTATTTATGTGTATATCTTTGAAGCGTGCCCTTGCGTTTATCTCGCTCGTCCAAGCTACGCTGGATCTCTTGCACGTTCAAGTGTCCGTGCCTCTATGCATATCCACACGAACACGATCTCTAAACTTCGGAGAAGAACTACCTTAGTTGTGCTAGCAACTTGAGCTAGTTCACAAAACCACCAAGAACCCCAAAGAAAAGGTTTCGGCCAAGAGGGAGAAGAGGAGGAAGAGACGAAGGAAAGATGACTTAACTTCATCCAAATGACAAGAAAACTCTTTTATAATCATCCCATGAATATGAAGAGTTTTTGCCCCTTTAGTTTCCCTTCATTAAAGCCAATAAAGAGCACATCTTCTTATGTGACTCTTCAACTTCTCTCCATTCAATAAAGAGAATATTTTCATCCTCCTCTATTATTAACTTATTAAATATTTTAATTAATTAATATCTCATCCAAATGTGGTTGAGTCTAATCTAAATAAGTTTAACTCAAATTAGACCTCAATCCCATAATCCAATTGGATTCACTTGAGTCTAACTCAATCAATCCAATTCGAATCAAATCTTAGCTAGTCAAACTAAGATCAATTAATCTCCGAAGCATCGTGTTCTTAGTGTGTGACAGAATAGGTTCTCGTAACGTTGGAAACGTACCTAAACCACTTTAGACACATAAGCAATGAGCGGCATCTAGCAATGCATCATTGCTACCCAAGTAACAAGAAATGTCGAGATTCATCTTAACCTCCGTAACTATGACAATGTATGACCTTGTCCTTCTATCCTCGATATCTAGATTGACCAATAAGGCATAGACTGTGTCATCCTCGATTAATCTTTGTGTTTCTTGATCCCCAAGTAGACTCACTCAAACAAATGAGCTCAATATCTCATATTGACTCATTTGAGCATGGTCATGCGTTTTAGCAGTCCTACTGGATCAAGGGGCCCACATATATCACTCCCGTCATATGAATGGGATAGATCTCATCTACATCACTCACATCCCTCCGCATAATTCATTATATACCCAGTGATCGCCTTTATAGTCCACCCTGTTACGGCTTCGAAGAGCCGCCTTGATAGTTGTCCATGGCCTTTTTAAAAGCGCATGGGGTCTATTAATGGCGACAAGGTCATTTGACAAATGTTGCCTTGCCACGTGCTCCGTCATTCTCTGCGCGGCGATCTCCCGCTGATCCGTGTCATGGGTCATACGAGGCGATGCCAGTAAAGGATGGCGGCTCCTCGGTATACCTCATCAACCCCATTGATGTGCTGCTTCCCTGGCCCATCGTGGGGGATACCATGGAAATTCTCCCCCCTCTTGCTCATCTCTTGAGGTCGGCTGCGTCAGCCAGGTGCCTGGGTATGCTGCACCAATCCCTGTCGATGGTAATTGCTTTTATCTTTCTTCTTTTGGCTTCTGCTATTTTGTCTGTCTTTTAACTGTCCTTCTGCATGGTAGGTCGCCTCCAATTGTGCTGCTACCAGCCGGATGTTGTGCTCCTGAGGGGTTATTGAGGATCTCCTCTAGCGATTGTCGGCATCGGATGCAGAGGTTGGCCGTGCCCGCGACCCGGGACTCCTACAGCTGGAGGTCAGCAGGGCTCTAAGGGTGAAGGTCGAGTACTACCTCGACACACTGCTAGCCTCAGAGGAGACTATGTTGGTGCAGGAAGCACCATATCGAACCTTGTTTTGATATTGGCAAAGGATTCAAAGTTAAGTACTATTTGTACTCTAACGATGTTACTCAAGTGTGTAGGAAAAGTCCTAGGAACACTAGGCAATAAGTCCTGGTCATGGACTGGGCACTAAGTCCTGGCCGCGGGTTAGGCAACTAAGTCCTGACATAGGTTGGGCACAAAGTCCTGGCAAGGGGCTGGACACCGAAGACCTGCTCGGAAGGTGGACACGAAGTCCTGGTCGAGGACTGGGCACGAAGTCCTGGCAAGGGGCTGGGAATCGAAGACCTGCTCGGAAGGTGGGCACGAAGTCCTGGTCGAGGACTGAGCACGAAGTCCTGATCGAGGACTGTGCACGAAGACCTGGTCAGGTGGATCGGGCACAAGTCCAACCGGAGGAGCCGGTTGGCAAAAGGTAAATTCTCCTGAGAGGAGTAGGTGAGGACGTGTTCCCCGTCGAGGGAACAGTAGGCATCGGTTCGACCTAGGGTTCCATTTGGGAGACCCGAAGTCAGAACTAAGACAACTACGACTATAAGAACTGACTAATATTCTTGCTTTGGTTGTGTTGGAACTAACCTTGGATGCAGGGACCGAAGGAGTGTGTTTCTGCAGCTCAGAACGCCCCAAAGGAGAGGGGCAGGTAGCTGGGCTAGGCGCCCGGGAGGCCCCGGGTGTTGGGTCCGGGTGCATGTTAACATGGATGCGGGTTCGTAATTTTAAAATTAATTACGTGCAGCGGAAGGTTTAGCATAAATAATTTCTCAAATTATTTAACCACACATCTAAGCATGCAACTTTATCTTGTGTAGACATGATCATATATTTAAAATTTTTGCAGAAACGTAAACTAATTTACGTATTACCTCACGTAACTCGAAGGAAGGGACGAGATCCAACCGTAAGCGTCCCTCGGAAGCTCCGCCTCTATTCGCGTCCACGCCGAGTATCTTCGGGATGACTTCGTAAAACCACGAGTTTTGTGTTCTCGAGAACTACTAGATTCTCCGAGAACGCGACAAGAAAACCAAGAGAGAAGTAATCACATCGGAAAAATTCACTACCAAGGTTGGCCGGAATCACAATTCCGGGGAGAAGGAGAAAGATGACTTGCGCCCAATCCCAAGGTGAAGATGGCTGAAGAGGAAGATCGTCCCAACGGAAGAACTTCGTCGCCTCGGTGCTTCTCCTTGTGCTCACGGCAAGAAGAAGGGAGAAGAGGCTTGTGGCCGGCCAAGAGGAAGAAGGGAGGAGAGGGAGAGAGCCCAGGCAAGAATATTTCTATTGATTTCCAAGCCTTGCCTTGGGTCCTTTATATAGTGGTCTCTCAACCGCCAAGTCTCTTTTTTCTTATGGAATAAATTTTCAATGACTTATTCCATCATGCCAAGTTTTATCATATTTTAATTCATGATAAAAACCGACCAAGTCTCCTTTTTTCTTATGGAATAAATTTTCTTATCATGGTAAATCAATCCATGATTGATTTTATAAAATAAAATAAACCAATCCATGGTTCATTTTAATTTCCATGAAAAATAAACCAAACCTTGGTTTATTATATAAATATTTATATCATCCATAATTTTATAAAACAAACCACACAATTGGTTTATTTTATAAATTGAACCAAAAACTTGGTTCTCTCCCTTTGTTGTGGCCAGCCAAGCAAAGAGGATGGAGACCCTCTTTGGCCGGCCCATCCAAGCCACGACCCAATGAATTAAACTCATTTAATTCATCTATTAAGTCTTCAAAAGACTTAGCCATTTTACGCTTCCGATGCGTCTCTAATAAATTCAGATTCGACTTATCGTTTGGCTCAACCAAACCTTATCTATCTTGATTGGAAAATCCAATTTTCAACTCGTTTTAAATCCCTCGGATTACTCATAGTGCGTGTGACTAAATAGGCTTTCGATTTATGTTGGCCGTCTATAATTAACCAATTATAGAACGATCATGAGTGACACCTAGTAGTACATCATGATCCCCAATTAATCGAAAGATCAACGGTTGACCTCAGAAACTATTCTGAAACCCTTCAGCAGCTATAATGAATCGTGCCCCATTCCCTTCACCATCTTATACCCACTTGGTTTAGGACATGGTCTATGTGTGTCAGTCCTCACTAGGCTGACTACGTCACACCTAGCCCAAGTAATGTTTTTTCGTCCTACGAATTCTAATTACTCTCATGTATTTAAGAGATTCATACTCTGAACATGTCATGCTCTGGCTAGAGGCTTCGAGTAACAATCCGACGATAGGCCTTGGGTATACATCTCCTCGCAAGGAGTGGTGAATCCTTTGTAGGCTGTTCAAACATCTTCGGGCACTTCGGCTTATACCCAATCATCTTGGGTCCACACCTCCTTGGAGATGCTTGCTTAAGAAGTCAAAGTATAAGTCTCCATGACCAAGATGACTTGAGCACCGCAAGTCAAAGGAACTTTGCACTTAAGCTGCAGTAAGAACTTCATTGACATATCTATATATAGACTACCATATGAAGTTTTACAGCCAGTCACTCCAATGAACTAGTTCCCTTAACTAGCATTCATATTTATCTCCGAACATCCCAATGTCACCAGCCAGTGAGAATCAGCTGATTAGAGAATAATCCTTGCTAGTCTCAACAGAATTGATAGTGTCCATATTTATCAATTCATCGACTAGGGACAATTTCAATACTTCACAATTGCACATGTAGAGATAATCACTAGTTGTGAATTCATCACAAATTCTCTCATGCTATGAATTGTATTACGGACATTCAGTAAATGAGTTTAAGATCTCAATCAAATATATAAACATGTATACTCAAATAGTGAATATTCATTTATTAAAATAAATGATTAAATCATAAGGCGATTGCCTTAGGACACTTTTCTCATATCACTAACACCGGGCGCCCAAGGTGAAAGCCAAAGAAGGAGTCGAAGCAAAATCAGCCACGAAGCCAGCGAACCCAGTCAAGTTGGGCGCCCGGGAGGTCCCGGGCGCCCCAGTCAGCTCCAGAGTCCAATTCGAAGGGGATAAGCACTGACCGAGCTTCGGATGAAGTTTCTCCGATCTGAAGGCACGTGTCAGGCGCCCCCAGCGAATCAGGCGCCCCCAGGAGCACTATAAAAGGGGCTCGACCCCGAGGCTTCAAGAACACAACTTTCCAACTCCTCCAAGCTTTTCGTTTAAGCGCTTTGCTCCGGCAAACTCCGATCTCGAGATTCCAGCGCCGACGACGACACTCTGCTCCGAAGTATGATCCACACCGGGCGTCGGTAACGAAAAGTGTGTTCTTTTATTTACTGCAATATTGTTGTACCAAAATTCTGTAAACCTTTGCGCGATTATAGAATTGCCCGCAGTAAACAGTCAAGGACCGTGGGCCTTGGAGTAGGAGCCAACCGCGACTCCGAACCAAGTAAAACTACTTGAGTTCTTTGTGTGTTTCTTTTAATTCTGCTGCGTATTTTCTCTTAGTTGTATCCAAAAAATTTTCACGATATTCACCCCTCCCTCTATCGTGTTTCTCGATCCAACAAGTGGTATCAGAGCGGGTGGCTCAAACTTGGTGCAACCACCAGTTTGAAAGTTTTTTCGGATTTGGAATTTTTTTTTCGTTAATCGAGGTTGGTTTGAACACTACTCGATCTCTTTCACTTTTTATTTCAAATAATTAATATTTATGCGTGGTTTAAAATATTCTTACGCCTTTTTCAATTTTGAATTCTTATTTTTTTCACCATAAGTCAGAATTGATTTAACGATCAACTTTTAAAAATTTGTCATAAATTTTTTTATTTTAATATTTTTTCTCAAAATTCGTGCTACCTTAATTCGAGTAATCTCTTTTAACTCCTATTTTTTCAATTAATCAGAATATTCATTTTCTAAAAATTTGTCTCAAACCTTTTATTATTATTTTTTATTATTCTGCCTCAAATTCGTGCAATACTTGTTGGGCTATTTTTTCCTTCTCCCGCACTACTAATCCAATACCAAGTCTTGGTACATTTCTGTTATTTCTTTTGTGTACGAGGTTTAAACTAAATGACCAACCAAGAGTAAAACAGTGCCCGTCCACCGCTATTCTCCGGCGAGAACTTCAATTTTTGGAGAAGACAAATGGAGTCCCTTTAAAGGCCCACATGGACTTATGGTGGATCATCCAAACGGGATTCTCTTTTCCGTTAAAAGATGAGTTATCAATCGAGTGGGACAAACTGGATGAACAAACCCTCAACCAAATCGAGACTGATGCATGGGCAACTACAATTCTACAATGTGGCCTAATCAAGGAGCAACTCGAACTAGTAGGTCCATTCAGATGTGCCAGAGAAATTTGGGAAAAGCTAATCAATCTACACGAAGAGTGCTCCGATATTGAGATCTTAGAAGAGTTAGTACCTGACTTCAAAATTGACTCTGGATCAGAAGATGAGAAAGAATCCATACTGACTGCGAATTCGAGCCAGAGTCAGAAGACGAATTGACTGAGACAAAAATGGTAACCAATTTCGAATCCTTTTTGAATTACAATTAAATAATCAAACAGATACTATAATGGTCGAGGAAGGTGTAATTTCTAGTGCAGGGAAAGCTCCAAGAGAACCACCAAAGAAGAAGCTTCAACCTATACCTGAGTCTGACTCAGACTCGGAATCAGAAGACAATGAAGGAGATCGACCCAAACTAGTCCGATTAGCTCGTGATCATTACAAGAGTACTAGACAAACGATCGGGAAAGGTAAGTTTTCAATATTTGAAAATCCAGAATATTATTATGATTATGACGTGACTTTGATGATTACTTTTCTCGCTTATTTTATTATGCTTAGATTTAGGACTGGTTAGATTAAGGACTGAAATGATTTCACTGAAATTTGAACAACATAGTATTGGGAGGAGGTGAGATGATAGTACGTTAGGGAAGCCATTTTTGGTGGAACTAGCCGAAGCTACCGATCCAAGACCCAAACTAGTTAGACCAAAATCTTTCAAGGAGTAACTTGAAGATGGATTTTCAACAAAAGGCTTTGTCAAGGAAAGGGTTGATGATCCAATAAGGCTACGGTCAAAGAAGGCCTAGTGCCTCGCCAAGACCTAGAAGCCGATTATTGAAAACCAAATTCATTTTACTATTGTCAGATTTGAATCTAACACAAAGTTCAGTTAATCTTAGATTCAACCATTTTTCAAAATAAATTTAAAACTAATGGTTTTCAAAATTAATTCAACTTTTCAAAATTAAAATATTTATCTCACAAAACTCATAAGGTTAACATGTTTGATCACGTAGAACTGGGTGAGATATCTAGGACCTAAGAGTATATGTCACTATCCTCTTAAATAAAACTCAAAGTGCTTTCAAAAGTTATTTCTATTTTTCAAATTAATTCAGTTTACTGTACCCTACTTTTTTCATCTCTAACATTTTTTTAAATAATGAATTTCATGTTAAATATCACAATAGACTCGTTTTAAATAGAGTCTAGGGCTTGTTTGATTGAGTCATTGATTGGTCAATCATAGTCAACTGAGTCAAACTTGGTCAACACAGTCACCCCTAGTCAACATAGTCAGACCTGGTCAATACTGAAATCCCTTAAGGCACTTAGATAAAATCAGACGGAATCGGATACAAGGGGGAAGCTGAATCAAAAGAAGAATTTCTGAAAAGGTTTTATTGGTAATTATCTGTTTTGAAGTTATTAGATAATTCCTTTGATTTGAATTGAACCCTAAAGACTTAGAGGAAGAGTACTTGTAGTCAACCAGCTTCCTAGGACTGGGTCAAGTTTAGGGGGAGGTCAAATTAAAAGAATGAGTGAATATTTCAAGGCGATATGTTTTCATGCATGTATTTTCAAATCCTTCTGAAAACACAAGTAATTTCCCTTCAAATATTATCATTTTTAAATATTATTATTTTTAAAATGTTTTTTAAATAGAATCAATTTGAAATAGTACTTCTCTTGAGCTTGGAAAAATTTCCAGGACACTTTAGGAAATGTCCTTGTAGCTAACAAGGCTTCCTAGGATTATATCAGACTGGAAGATAAACCAAGTCTAGTAAAATATTGTGCCTTCAAAAGTTCATATATTTTTCAAAATGTACATGCATATATTTTCAAAATACTATCATTTTGGCTTATCAAAATTCTTTTGGAAATAGTATTTACTTGATTTGGAGAATTTCCAGGACACTTAGGGAAATGTCCTTATAGTTAACAAGGTTTCCTACGATTGTGTCAAACTGAAAAAAATCAAAGCAAGTAAAATATTATGTGTTAAAAAATAATATTTTTGTAAGTACTTTCAAAAGATAAGTCAAGTAATTTTCTTTAATATTTTCAAAGTACTTATGTTTTTTTAAACTTATGATTTTTTTTAAAAAAATACTTATATTTTCAAAAATGCATAATATCTTTCAAAGTGACTTATATTTTTCAAGGATACAGATATTTTAAAAGCACTTGCATCTCTCAAAAATCTCAATATCTTTTAAAGTACTTGCATGTTTCAAAATATTCAAAACAAGTAAACTTATTGATTAAATATTTTTTGTTGCTTGTCATGCATGGACTCAATGAGAATATACACTTGACTCCAGTTCTATTTTTGAGCATCAATTCTTCATTCTTTCAAAATTTTGTTACTTAGAAATTATCATAATTTTTAACATTACTCTCTCACTCAAATATTATGTTTTCAAAACCCATAAGCTCTGATACACAAATCTTAAATGTCTTTCAAAATATATTTTTCAAAAGTTCTTTATTGATATATGGCCAAGGGGGAGAGTAGAAAAAGTGAAAATTAAATTCTTCCTTAAACTTTTTCCCTTTTCAAAGAAACTTTATTGAAAACTTCGAGTTGCTCTTAACTAAGAATTTCCTTTGTGATACTCAGAAGTTTTTCAAAATACTTTTTCAAAACTGAACTTAGAAATGGTCTAAAACATAAGGAGAAAATTTCACATTAAGGGGAGAGAAAGGAAAGAGAAAGGAAATTTTGTTTATTTTTTTTTTCAAAAAGTGCTTCAAAAATTTCTAAGTATTTCTAAGTGTTTCAAAAATTTTTAAGTACATGTTTTTTCCTAAGTAAAATTTTTCTTAGTAATCAAAATTTGTCTAGCAAAAACTTTTTTGAAAATTTTGGCAAATGTTTCTAAGTACAGTGTTTTTTGGTGAAAAACTTGTCTAGAAATTTCTTAAAGATTTTATTTTTCAAAATACACAAAGTATTTCCAAGCAAATTCTTCTAAGTGTGCAAATTCTTTCCCAATTCTCAAAGTTGAACCTTTTTTTTGGGAAATTTGGCTTCAAAATTTTGCCTAAGTAAAATTTTTTTTGCAAAGCCTTGTAAGTAAAAGTTTTTTAACAAAATTTAGGTTTGCAAAATTTTTAAAATTTTACCTTGTTCACCCATGTATGTTTTTGATATATCTCAAAGGGGGAGGAAAGGTCAAAGTTAAGCATTTTATAACACAAGTATTCAGGGTTCTAGGGAGAGTATGAGAAATAAAGGATTTTTTCAAATCTACATTTATTTTGTTCATAACTGCTATACTTCATTGATTTGTACCTTATTTTCTTAACTGTTATAAGTTTTTACTTAACTTTGAATTGTGTTGCCATAAATCAAAAATGGGGAGATTGTTGGTGTAGGAAGCACCATATCGAACCTTGTTTTGATATTGGCAAAGGATTCAAAGTTAAGTACTATTTGTTCTCTAACGATGTTACTCAAGTGTGCAGGAAAAGTACTAGGAACACTAGGCAATAAGTCCTGGTCGTGGACTAGGCACTAAGTCCTGGCCGCGGGCTGGGCAACTAAGTCCTGACATAGGGTTGGGCACGAAGTCCTGGCAAGGGGCTGGGTACCGAAGACCTGCTCGGAAGGTGGGCACGAAGTCTTGGCAAGGGCTGGGTACCGAAGACCTGCTCGGAAGGTGGGCACGAAGTCCTGGTCGAGGACTGGGCATGAAGACCTGGTCAGGTGGATCGGGCAAAAGTCCAACCGGAGGAGCCGGTTGACAAAAGGTAAATTATCCTGAGAGGAGTAGGTGAGGACGCGTTCCCCGTCGAGGGAACAGTAGGCGTCGGTTCAACCTAGGGTTCCATTTGGGAGATCCGAAGTCAGAACCAAGATAGCTACGGCTGTAAGAACTAACTAATATTCTTGCTTTGGTTGTGTTGGAACTAACCTTGGATGCAGGGACCGAAGGAGTGTGTTTCTGCAGCTCAGAACACCCCAAAGGAGAGGGGCAGGTAGCTGGGCTAGGCGCCTGGGAGGTCCCGGGCGCCCAAGGTCAAAGCTAAACAAGCAGAAAGCAAGAATCGCTTCGAAACCACACTGGGCTAGGCGCCCGGGAGGTCCCGGGTGCCCAAGGTGAAAGCCAAAGAAGGAGTCGAAACAAAATCAGCCACGAAGCCAGCGGACTCAGTCAAGCTGGGCGCCCGGGAGGTCTCGGGCGCCCGGGAGGTCTCGGGCGCCCCAGTCAGCTCCAGAGGCCGATTCAAAGGGGACAAGCGCTGACCGAGCTTCGGATGAAGTTTCTCCGATCTGAAGGCACGTGTCAGGCGCCCCCAGCGAATCAGGCGCCCCCAGGAGCACTATAAAAGGGGCTCGACCCCGAGGCTTCAAGAACACAACTTTCCAATGCCTCCAAGCTTTTCGTTCAAGTGCTCTGCTCCGGCATACTCCTATCTCGAGATTCCAGCACCGACGACGACCCTCTGCTCCGAAGTACGATCCACATCGGGCGTCGGTAACGAAAAGTGTATTCTTTTATTTACTACAATATTGTTGTACCAAAATTCTGTAAACCTTTGCGCGATTATAGAATTGCCACAGTAAACGGTCAAGGACCGTGGGCCTTGGAGTAGGAGTCGACCGCTACTCCGAACCAAGTAAAACTACTTGAGTTCTTTGTGTGTTTGTTTTAATTCCGCTGCGTATTTTCTCTTAATTGTATCCGAAAAGATTTTCACGATATTCACCCCCCCCCCTCTATCGTGTTTCTCGATCCAACAGACTATGCATGGCTACCGTCTTCGAGAGCACACCTAGTCGGAGTAGAACCAGACCCTTTTCGAGGACTTGCAGAAAGTGACCCAGGAGCGGGAGCAACTACAGGCTCAGAAGGAGGAGTTGTCTGCCCATGTCCAGCTCCTGGAATCCTCCACGAAGGCTCTGGAGGATAAGAATAAAGAACAGGAACACCAACTATCTCTAAAAGAATATGACCTAAAGCTAGCGGTCTCTCATGCATTGAACCTTCAGGAGTGGATCACTCGAGCCCAAGACAAGGTTTCGACCACCTTCCAAAAACTCCAGGAGACACTGGGGGCCCATGACCGCCTATCCTGGGAGGTGGCAGAATTGAAACCTACCAAGAAGGAGGTTGAGGCTGAGCTAGAAAAGCAAAAGGTTGACCATGCATCCCAATTGTCCAAGGCTGAGGCGGAGTTCAAGGCTAGATTCCTATAGTCTGACGAGTTTGGTGACATCCTGGCCGGGCAGGTATTGAAGCGCCTAAAACAAGACTTCAATGGTGCCATCAGTCAACTGAAGAAGGCCCAACTGCTGAAACCAGACGACAACCTAAGTGCCTTGAACGTCGGCCAGGTTTGGAACGAGCTCTCGCCCAAAGAGCAGGAAATATAAGACTCTTCCCGGACCAAGGCGTCGCAATTATTTTGCCTTTTTATCTTAGGCAACTTTTTTATTCTTCCGTATGTGTCAGACATGTAATTATCCTGAGTATAATGCAAAAACCTTTTTTGGCCCACTGCCTTGAGTTTTTCTCCTTCTTTTCTCCTTATGCCTCTTGCGTCCTTGCCTGAAGAGCCAGGAAATTAAAGGGTTGGTGTTTCTCGCTAACTCACAGAGCCAGGGTGTTGCCCAGTATCACTTCGGTTCGAGGAGCACGGGGCCCCATGCCGGAAGGGACCAGGAGTCTACTCACGTGCAGGGGGTAGGGTTTTACTACTCTTGGTCTGACATTCAGAGTACCCGGACCAAACCTACTCACCGCGGAAGTAGTAGGGTTTTATAGCTCTTGGTCAGGCCTTTCCAGCACCGAGGCCAAGCCTACTCACCGCGGAGGTAGTAAGATTTTGTAGCTCTTGGGCAGGCATTTGCAGCACCGATGCCAAGCTTACTCACCACGGAGATAGTAGGGTTTTGCAACTCTTAGTCGGGCATTTGTAGCATCGAGGCCAAGCCTACTCACCGCGGAGGTAGTAGGGTTTTGCAACTCTTGGCCGGGCATTTGCAGCACCGATGCCAATCCTACTCACCGCGGAGGTAGTAGGGTTTTGTAGCTCTTGACCGAGCATTTGCAGCACTGATGTCAAGCCTACTCACCGCGGAGATAGTAAGGTTTTGCAGCTCTTGGCCGGGCATTTGCAGCACCGAGGCCAAGCCTACTCACCGCGGAGGTAGTAGGGTTTTGTAGCTCTTGACCGGGCATTTGTAGCACCGAGGCCAAGCCTACTTACTACGGAGGTAGTAGGGTTTTGCAGCTCTTGGCCGGGTATTTGGAGCACCGATGCCAAGCCTACTCACCGTGGAGGTAGTAGGGTTTTGCAGCTTTTGACCGGGCATTTGCAGCACAGAGGCCAAACCTACTCACCGCGGAGGTAGTAGGGTTTTGCATCTCTTGGTCGGGCATTTGCAACACCGAGGCCAAGCCTACTTACCGCGAAGGTAGTAGGGTTTTGCAGCTCTTGATCGGGCATTTGCAGCACCAAGGCCAAGCCTACTCACCGCGGAGGTAGTAGGATTTTACTTCAGGCAAGGTTTCATTGCTTTTTGAATAATATTTCATTTGCTCTCTTATCCATTGAACTGCAAGGCAGTGCAAACAATGAATATAAAAATTAAGCAAACAACTCAACACCTCACCGAGTCCGATAAGGGCGGAGATGGTTGGCGTGCTATGGTCTCTTCAGCCCCTTGCCTTTATCATCTTCCAGATAGTAGCTGCCCCCTGTGAGCTTTTTGGTGATGACATAAGGTCCATCCCAATGAGGGTCCAACGTCCCAGGGTCGCCTACTAGTTTGATCCCCTTCCAAACCTTGTCTCTGACTTCAAAGTTGCAAGCGATTACCCGGCGATTGTAGGCTTGCTGCATCAGTCGTCAATACGCTTCCAGCCGAGCTGCTGCTTTATCCCACACCTCCAAAATGAGATCCAGGTCGATCAGCCGCTCTTGATCATCTGCCTCTTTGTTATAGAGTTGTCGTCGGATGGACTCCTCCCCCACTACTATCGGGATTACAACCTCCGCCCCATACACCAACTGAAATGGGCTCTGGCCTATTCCTTCTCGTGGAGTGGTACAATAGGACCACAAGATGCTGGTGAGTTCCTCAACCTAGTTACCTCTGACATGATCTAGCTTTATCTTAAGTCCCCTGAGGATTTCGCGGTTAACGATCTCGGCTTGTCCATTGCCCTGCGGGTATGCCACTGATGTGAAAGCTTGGTGAATGTCCAACCCTCGCACCATTCTTTGAGCTTGCACCCGAAAAACTGCCTTCCATTGTCTGACACTAGCTTGTGGGGGATGTCGTATCTGCAGACGATATCCCTCCATAGGATTTTCATCACGACGGCCTCCGTGATGTGACCAGAGGTTCAGCTTCCATCCATTTGGGAATATAATCGATGAGGACTAGCAGGAACATTTTCTGTTGTGGCTCGATTGGAAAGGGGTCTACAATGTCCATCCCCCACTGATCGAATTGGTAGGACACTGTAGAGACTCACAAGGGTTCGGTCAGTCGATGAGTCACATGTTGATGTCTCTGGTAAGCCTCACATCCGGCCACGAACTTGAGAGTGTCGGCTTGGAGAGTGGGTCAAAAGTATCCTTCTAGGATAATCTTCCTAGATAGAGACCTACCCACAATGTGACTCCCACAGATGCTCTCATGTACTTCCCGCATCACGTAGTCGTCTTCTTCTGGTCCGACATATTATAGGAGGGGTCGAGTGAAGGTCCTCCTGTATAGTTGATCGCCGACCAATGTGAACCGAGCTGCCCGGCGTCGGAATAGTCGACCTCCTTGGTCCCTTCTCGAAACGTTCCCACTACGCAGGAACTCCACATATGGATCTCTCCAATTGGTTACGGTGTCGCCTCCTGCTTCTTCGCCAATCTGTGCTACCATTTCTTCCAGGGCACTAGGTTCATTTAGCTGCCAGGTTGAAATAGAGCTAGCCAGTTTGGCATTCTCGTCCGCCCTGACATTGTCTGCCCTGGAGATCTTCTGCAAGGTAACCTCCATGAAGGAGGCTGTCAACTGCTCATTTAGGACTACATACCTTTGTAGGTGCTCACACTTGACTTCAAAGTTTTCCTTTATTTGCTGTGCCACAAGCTGGGAGTCCGAGTATACAATGACCTGAGTGTCCCCCATATGTTTGGCTACTTGCATGCCCGCTAGGATCGCCTCATATTCAGCTTCATTGTTGGTGGCTTTGAAGTGGAGCCGGATGGATAAATGTAACGTGTCCCCCCGAGGGGAGACCATTATCACCCCGACTCCACTGTACCTGCTATTGGAAGACCCGTCTATGTAGACCTTCCAGACTCCTTCGGCCTCAGGCTCGGGGACAGTCTCCAGCATGAAATTCGAGAGAGCTTGTGCCTTGATAGCGGTGCGAGGCTGGTACTCGATACCATATTCGCTCAATTCCGTAGTCCATTTGATCAACCAGCCTGAAGCTTTAGGATTGGTGAGGACCCGGGCGAGCGGGCTATTGGTGAGAACTACGATAGGATGCGCTAAGAAATAAGTTCTTAACCTCCAGGCCATTAAGACCAGGGCGTAGGCCAGCTTCTCCATTGTAGTGTATCACGTTTCAGCATCCTTCAGGAGATGTCTAAAGAAGTATATGGGGTATTGCACCATACCTTCTTCTTGGATGAGTGTTGAGCCTACCGCTTGTTCCACTGCAGACAAGTAGACAAATTGGGTCTCCCCTTCTACTGGCTTGTAGGGGATGGGAAGCTCGGCGAGATAGGCCTTCAGGTCAACGAGTGCCTTCTCACACTGGTCATCCCAATCGAACTTGGCTGCCTTTCTCAGAATCTTGAAGAATGACAGGGTCCTATCTGCGGACTTGGAGATGAACCTGGATAGGGCCGTGATTCTACCATTCAACTGCTGCACTTCCTTGAAGTTGCGAGGGGAAGGCATATCCAGAATAGCCTTTACTATTTCTGAATTAGCCTCGATCCCCCTCTCCGTCACCATGTATCCTAAGAAACGGTCGCTCTTCACCCTGAATAGGCACTTAGCAGGGTTCAACTTCAGCTTGTTGGCCCTCAGGGTGGTGAACGTCTCTTCTAAGTCGGCGATCATGTCCTTACCCTTGTTAGTCTTGACCAGGATATCATCTACGTACACTTCGATGTTTCTCCTGATCTGATGCCTGAAGACATTGTCCATCATCTGCTGGTAAGTGGCCCCAGCATTGCGCAATCCGAAAGGCATGACATTACAGCAATACGTGCAGGCGGCTATCACAAAGCTGACTTTCTCCTAGTCTTCGGGAGCGAGCAGAGCTTGATGGTAGCCTTGATAAACATCCAGCATTGAAATGAACTCACAATCGGCTGTAGGGTGTTGGTTTCGGAAGCACCAAAGTCAAACCTGTGTTTTGATAATGGCAAAGGGTTCAGAAGTTAAGGTGGTGTTGTGATCTAACAAGGTTACTAAGTGTGCAGGAAAGTCCTAGGTACACTGGGTAAGAAGTTCTGGCAAAGGGCTGGGCACCAAAGTCCTGGTCGAGGACTAGGCAAGAAGTTCTGGCAAAGGGCTGGGCACCGAAGACCTGACCGGAAGTTGGGCAAGAAGTCCTGGCAAAGGATTGAGCACCGAAGACCTGACAGGATGTTGGGCAAGAAATCCTTGTCGCGGACTAGGCACGAAGACCTGATCAAAGGATTGGCAAAAGTCCAACCGAAGTAGCCGGTTGGCAAAATGGTAAATTCTCCCGAGAGGAGTAGGTGAGGATGCGTTCCCCGGAGGAGGGAACATTAGCCGTCGATTCGACCTAGGGTTCCATTTAGGAAACCCAAAGTCAGAACCAAGACAGCTTAGGTTGTAAATAATGCTAACATACTTGTTTCTTATATTTTGGAACTAACATTGGATGCAGGGAATGAAAGAACGTTGCTTCTGTAGCTCAGGCGCCTCAATGGAGTGAGGCGCCTCATTGGGCCAGGCGTCCGGATGGATACGGGCACCCCAAGTGCAAGGCAAAAACAAAACCAACGAAGCAAACTGCCATGAAGCCTCTGGACCAAGTCAGCCTAGGCGCCTGTGTTAACACAGGCGCCCCCATCAGCTCAGGCGCCTCAGTGAAGGGGATAAGCGCTGACTGAGTCTGTGGATAGGAGTTTTCGCAGGAGAGGCCACGTGTCAGGCGCCCCCATCGATACAGGAGCCCCTATGGCTGCTATAAAAGGGGGTTCACTCCCAAGGCTTCAGAAAATCTTGCTCACATCGCTCCAAACACTTTCGTTCAAGCGCTGTGCTCCGACAAGCTCCGACTTCGCGATTCTAGTGCCGACGACGACCCTCTGCTCCGAAATTTCATCCACCTCGGGCGTCGGTAATTTTTAATTACGAAAAGTGTTGTACTTTCAATTTCAAGTCTATATCTGTACTCAACCTGTAAAAGATTTTTAACGAATATAGAATTGCCCAACGTAAACGGTCAAGGACCGTGGGCCTTGGAGTAGGAGCCGATCGCGACTTCGAACAAAGTAAAACCTGTTGGTGCAGAAAGCACCAAAGTCAAACCTGTGTTTTGATAATGGCAACATGGTTCAAAAGTTAAGTCTTAGTTGTTATCTAACATGTTACTCTAGTGGCCAGGAAACAAAGTCCTAGCGAAGGGTTGCTAGGCACTGGCGAAGGAATGCCAGGGTGAAAAGCCCTAGCGAAGGACTGCTAGGCCCCAGGCGAAGGACGGCTTGGGAATGAAGCCCTAGCGAAGGACTGCTAGGCACCGGGCGAAGGACAGCTCGGTATCCAAGACCTGGCAAAGGACCGCGAGGCAAAAGTCCAACCAGAGGAACGGTTGGCATCAGGTACATTCTCCCGAGAGGAGTAGGTGAGGACGCGTTCCCCGTCGAGGGAACAGTAGGCGTCGGTTCGACCTAAGGTTCCATTTTAGAGACCCAAAGTCAGAACCAAGACAGCTAAGGCTGTATAAAAATTAACAACTTACTGCTTTATGTTGTTTTCGGACCAACCCTGGATGCAGGACCAAAGGAACGTGTGTCTGCAGCTCAGAGAGCCTCAAAGGAGTGAGGCAGCAGCTGAGTAGGGCGCCCTGAGTGTCCAGGGCGCCCCCAAGGTGAACAAGAAACAAATGAAGTAAAAAGGAGCTTCGGCTGACTACTGGCCGGGGCGCCCTCAGCAGCCAGGGCGCCCCCAGCAGCCAGGGCGCCTTCAGCGCCCAGGGCGCCCTCAGCAGCCAAGGCGCCCCGCGCCTATGCCAGCGAAGCCAATCACCCTTATCCAGCCGAGAAGCCCGCGCGGAAGGAGTCAAGCAGGGCGCCCCCAGCGTCCAGGGCGCCCCCAGCGTCCAGGGCGCCCCCAGGGTCAAACCTCATCCCTATTCGAGTGGGATAAAGGTTGACCGAGAGAATCTCGGATCACGTGACACGTGGGGGGGTGCCCCCGACGTCCAGGGCGCCCCGAGGTGCTATAAATAGCACCCAACGCCCAGGCTTCAAGGAACATCTCGAACACAACGCTTCTACGCTCTTCTGCTCTCACGCCTCGCTCCGGAAACTGCCCAACTCGAGCCGACGACGTCCTGCTGCTCCGAAAAAGTCTATCTACTTCGGACGTCAGTAAAGAAGAGTGATTTTCAATTTACTGCACTTACTCTGTAATCAATATTTATAAATTGTTTTTGCGCCTATATAGAATTGCCCAAAGTAAACGGTCAACGACCGTGGGCCTTGGAGTAGGAGTCGACCTAGGCTCCGAACCAAGTAAAACCTCCCGTGTTTGCGTTATGTGTTTTTAACTTCCGCTGTGCAATTTCTCTTAGTTTTCAAATCCGAAAGTTTTCCGATATTCACCCCCCCTCTATCGGTTCTCTCGATCTAACAAGTGGTATCAGAGCGGAGAAGTTCAAACTTGGTGCAACCACCAGTTTGAAATTTTTTTTCGAATTTTTTTCTCTTTATCTAGTTCGAATTTTTTTTAATCTTTCGTTCGATTCTTTTTCGTTAATCGAGGTTGGTGCAACACCCCTCGTTATTTCATTTTATTCATCCCGCACTACTAATCCAAGACCAAGTCTTGGGAATTTCTCTTCTTGTTAGTAAATTTTATTTCAGATTAAATGGCCATGCAAGAAGGATTTAGCACCGCCAGACCTCCACTTTTCAGTGGAGAAGACTTTTCTTACTGGAAAAGTCGTATGGAGGTCCACCTGAAAACTCAGGTGGACATGTGGATCATCATCCAGTCCAGACTGGAGATCCCCAAAAATACCGAAGGACTACCTCAAAGCTACTCAGAATGGGACACCGCTCTGAAGCGCAAAATAGAAGTCGACGCAAAAGCGATCCAGACTCTCCAATGCGGATTGACAAAAGAGGAGCTGAACCGGGTAGGCCCCTTCAATAGTGCCAAGGAGCTTTGGGCAAAACTGATCAAGCTGCACGAAGGAACATCAGATACTCGGATCAGTAAAAGGGATTTGCTCCTGAACAAACTGTACACCATCAAGATGGCCGACAACGAAACAGCAGCCTAGCTCCACGCACGAATCCAAGAATTAATGAACGGTCTTCATACTATAGGTCACAAGGTCGAAAACCGTGACCTAATAAGGTATGCTCTAAACGCCTTCCCTAGAAATACCTTGTGGGCATCTATGGTAGATGCATACAAGGTTTCAAGGGATCTTTCTAAAATAAAGTTAGACGAATTATTTTCTGAATTAGAACTGCACGAACAAACTAACTCCAATATGGTCGAGAAAGGAATTGCCTTCATTGCAGGTAAAACTGGAAAGTCAGCAAAGAAGAAACCGCAAACTGAACCTGAGTCTAACTCAGACTCAGACACAGAAGATGAAGGAGAACAAACTAAGCTGGTCCGACTGGCCCGAAGCTATTACAAAGAGCTGAAGAACCAAACCAACAGACGGAAAGCCGGCCGAAGAAAGGACGAACCAGCTGAACCCGTAAACGACAAAAACAAGCCCAATGTGACCTGCTACGAGTGCAAGAAAAAGGGTCACTACAAGTCAGAGTGTCCTAACCTAAAGGAGACTAAAAAGACGAGAAGAAAGAAAGCACTGCAAGCTTCGTATTCATAATTAGATAATTTTCGAGGCTATAGTCCAAGGGGAGCCAATATAAAAATCATATTCATAATTAGATATTTTTTTTACGATTTTGTATAATTGCATGCTTGATTGTTTATTTTTTTAATCATGCTTAGAGTTAGGACTGGATAGTTTAAGGACAAAATGATTTAGTTGAAATTTGAAAACCTAGTATTGGGTGGAGGTGAGATGATAGTACGCTAGGGAAACCATTCTGGTGGAACTAGCCGAAGCTTCCGATCCAAGACCCAAACTAGTTAGACCAAAATTTCTCAAAAAGTAACTTGAAGATGAATTTTCAATAAAAGGCTTTGTCAAGGAAAGGGTTGATGATCCAATAAGGTTACGGCCAAAGAAGGTCTAGTGCCTCGCCAAGACCTGGAAGCCAATTACTAAAAATCAAATTCACTTTACTACTTGTTAAATTTGAATCTAACACAAATTTTAATTAATCTTAGATTCAACCATTTTTCAAAATAAACTTAAACTTAATAAAAATTTTCAAAATTAATTTAACTTTTTAAAATTAACCATGCATTTTAAAATCTTTGTTAAAACCTGTCTCACAAAACCCATAAAGTTAGCATGGTTGATCACATAGAACTAGGTGAGATATCTAGGACCTAACAGTATAAGTCACTATCCTTTTGAATGAAACTCAAAGTGCTTTCAAAAGTTATTCAAAATTATCTCCATTGATTTAGTTTACTATACCCTATTATTTCAACTCTAACATTTTGAATTTCATGTTGAATATCACAAATAAACTCATTTTAAATGGAATCTAGGGCTTGTTTGATCTAATTATTGATTAGTCAAACACAGTTAACTGAGTCAAACCTGGTCAACACAGTCATCCCTGGTCAATGGTCAAACTGGTCAACGGTCATGGTCAACCCGGGCGCCCGGGACCTCACGAGCGCCTGGAGCCTTTATCTCCGCCCAAGGCAGTCAGACCTGCAAAAAGGCAGCTGACAGGCCTGATCCGGGCGCCCGGGACCATACGGACACCCCCATAAACACGGGCGCCCGAGACCCCAGCCCTATATAAGGCCATCAATCCTCTCCATTCCCCACACCAAATTCTTCTTTCACTTCTCTTCATCCCAAGGCACCCGAAAGCCCTTCTCGTGCCCTTGAACGCCCTACTTCAACTATGCCTCCCCGGTACCATTTTAATTATGCATTTATAATTAATTTTTTGATTATTTCACTTCTTAAATGCATACTTTTTCTTATTCATTTAGAAAACGTCGCGTTACTCAACCGAACCCCGGGGTCGAACCTAGCCCAGACCCTAGGTTCCCAAACTTCGAATTATTTAATAAATTTGCTCAGACTAACTACAAACCTATTAAGACCAGTTTTTTAAATAGACAATTCTTTACCCAGTCTTGTCCAATAGTTATGGATGCGATTAATTTCTATCAATTTGACCAGCTTGTCTTCTGCACCCATCCAGTGAACATGACCCTGTGTGCGGAATTTTACAACAACCTGGTCAAACAAGATGACCTTTGCTACTCCTCTACTGTACAGGGGATGCCTCTGACTATCTCACCTACCTTGCTTACTAGATTCCTTGGACTACGACCTTCCCAGTCCACGTTTTGTTGTTACCCTCCGAGAGACCCTCCCTTTGCTCCTCCCTATTCGCACATTGATCTGGACACTCTTTACTCCTACTTCTACAGAGATGCACGAAACCCGTTGGTGCAACGGTTTCAGTCCGTAGATCTCCGGGTCCAGGACTACGCTCTCTACAGAGTTCTGGTTCGGTGCATTCTCCTTTTGATTACTCGAGATGTCGCGACTATGCGACCCTTCCATACCTTTCTTCTGTACGCTATAATCCATCATATGGACATAGATATTAGTCTGCACATGTTCCAGACGATTATCTACGCATCCAGCATTATGACTCAGGGTCGAGTGCGTACCCCTACTGTCATATCATCACTTCCCTCCTACACCACTACGGTCGCGACATCACCGTTGGTGAGGTCACCCCAATGACCGAGTTTGACGAGATCGGGACTAGGAACTTTTCACTAGCGGCATAGACATCTCGGCCGTCGGGGTTCTCTCGTGGAGACGACAGAGGGCCGGAGCTCAGATCGACTCGGATGAGGAGGTAGAAGTTGACGTAGCCGATCTCGCAACTGAGATCAACGAACACTTACAGGAGCCTCCACCACCAACCACTGATGAGCACCTGACATCACTGCGGACGAAGATTCACAGTCTCCGAGAAGAGATGGAGGCCCAACACACTGAGTATATGGATGCCCTCCAAGCCGATCGTGAGACAAACGAGACTCGATACAATGAAATGATGTCCATATTTCGGTCTTGGCAGCCTGGTCCATTCGACCCCCCTGGCCCCTCCTCATAGATCAAAGTGACTCGCCAGTTAGCTGATTGTACTATTTGACTTGCCCTACCCTGTAGGATTGACATGTGTTTGACTTTACTGGTCATTATGTTGACCAGTTGACTTTGTTGTGTTATGTTTGACTTTACTGATCTGTGTGCTTGACCCGTTGACTTTGCTACCTTATCTACTGATTATTTACTTATCTGTTGATTTTTTTTAACTGCTTAGTTATTCACATCATAACTGAAAGTTAGGGTTATGCTTAGTAGAATGGGACTGCTCTATATTTTTCCAAAAAAATTGTTTTACTTCTTATTTTTTAAATTAATTTTTTAAAAAATCATTTCTGTTATCAAGTTTTTTGAAATTTAAAATGATTTTTCGACTTAGTTTATTTCAAAAACTTACCCCCTTCAAAACTAGGGCTTTTTCGCAAATGGACTTAGCTTAGGCCCTAACCCTAGAACTGCATGCACCTATAGATTTAGAAGCCAGCATCTCACAAGCACCTTAGGGTACTTTTGATTGATAACCTAGATTGGGTTGAGATGTTTAGGTCTATGCCTTGATTTAAGATGCTTTAAGTCAGTGCATCTGCAGTAATTGGGGCAATAAATACAAGTTGAACAGCAATCAGGTTAAGTGTCAAGCTTAGAAAATCTAACATGATTAGATCACTTAACTTGACTAACCCTAGCGAAAGCTACTATTTATGACAGTTAGTAAGTAGCTAACTGGGTTAGACAGGATCCGAACAAGAACGATTTAATTTAGTTTGGTCCAGTTTATTCTTAAAGTTATTAGAGTTGGTTCAATACAGAACTTCATTTTTTTTACTAGCTCTAGCTCTATTTTTTTTTGTTGTAATTAGTATCAATATTTTTTGATATACGGCAAAGGGGGAGAGAAAGGAAAGGAGAAATTTTTTCAAAAATTTTATCTCTTTTTCAAAAAGTAAAGTAAATAACTAAAGTGCTCAAAAATATTTTTCAAATCTAAGCATTTCAAAACTAAGTATTTTCTAAAGCACCTCGAAATTTTCTAAGTGTGCAAAAATTTTTTGGAAATTTTCTAAGTGTGCAAAAACTTTTTGGAAATTTTCTAAGTGTGAAAAACTTTTTGGAAATTTTTCTAAGTATGAAAAGCATGCAAAAACCTTTTTGAAAATTTTCTAAGTATAGAAAGCTTGAAAAAAAATTTTAAGCATAAATACTTTAGCACTTAGTCAAAATCTAAAGCACTTAGAAGGTTTACAAAAACCCACATATCTTTGAAAAATTCAGGGGGAGAATATTCTTTTCAGGGGGAGAAAACTAAATTCTTTTTTTGTTACGAATTCTTTTGCTTGTTATCTTTATAACTTAACTTTTTGAACCGTATTGCCATAAATCAAAAAGGGGAAGATTGTTGGTGTCGGAAGCACCAAAGTCAAACTTGTGTTTTGATAATGGCAAAGGGTTCAGAAGTTAAGGTGGTGTTGTGATCTAACAAGCTTACTAAGTGTGCAGGAAAGTCCTAGATACACTGGGCAAGAAGTCCTGGCAAAGGGCTGGGCACCGAAGTCCTGGTCGAGGACTGGGCAAGAAGTCCTGGCAAAGGGTTGAGCATCGAAGACCTGACCGAAAGTTGGGCTAGAAGTCCTGGCAAAGGGCTAGGCATCGAAGACCTGACCGGAAGTTGGGCAAGAAGTCCTTGTCGCGGACTGGGCACGAAGACCTGATCGGAGGATTGACAAAAGTCCAACCGGAGTAGCCGGTTGGCAAAAAGGTAAATTCTCCCGAGATGAGTAGGTGAGGGCGCGTTCCCTGGAGGAGGGAACATTAGGCGTCGGTTCGACCTAGGGTTCCATTTGGGAAACCCAAAGTTAGAACCAAGATAGCTTAGGCTGTAAATAATGCTAACATACTTGTTTCTTGTGTTTTGGAACTAACCTTGGTTGCAGGGAACGAAGGAACGTTGCTTCTGCAACTCAGGCGCCTCAATGGAGTGAGGCGCCTCACTGGGCCAGGCGACCGAATGGATACGGGCACCCCAAGTGCAAGGCAAAAAACAAAACCAACGAAGCAAACTACCACGAAGCCTCTGGACCAAGTCAGCCTAGGCGCCTGTGTTAACACAGGCGCCCCCATCAGCTCAGGAGCCTCAGTGAAGGGGATAAGCACTGACCGAGCCTGCGGATAGGAGTTCTCGCAGGAGAGGCCACGTGTCAGGCGCCCCCATCGATACAGGCGCCCTTATGGATGCTATAAAAGGGGGTTCACCCCCAAGGCTTCAGAAAATCTCGCTCACATCGCTCCAAACACTTTCGTTCAAGCGCTGCACTCCGACAAGCTCCGACTTCGCAATTCCAGTGCCGAGGATGACCCTCTGCTCCGAAATTTCATCCACCTCGAGCGTCGGTAATTTTTAATTACGAAAAGTGTTGTGCTTTCAATTTCAATTCTATATATGTACTCAACCTGCAAAAGATTTTTAACGAATATAGAATTGCCCAAAGTAAATGGTCAAGGACCATGGGCCTTGGAGTAGGAGCCGACTGCGACTCCGAACCAAGTAAAACCAACTTATGTTAGCGATTGTTTTATTGTTTTCCGCTGCGTAATCGCTCTACTTTTCCAAAAATTTAAGATCGATATTCATCCCTCCCCTCTATCGATTTTCTTCGATCCAACATAGAGTCTACTAACCGGTCTATTCGAGACAAGGGGTAACAGTCTTTAGGGCATGCCTTGTTCAAGTCACGAAGGTCAATACAAACCCGTCATTTACCCCTGGCTTAGCGACAAGGACTACATTAGCTAACTAGGCTGGGAATTGAACTTCCCTTATGTGCCCGACCTTTAACAGCTTGTTGACTTCATCCCTGATAGCCTTGTCCTGCTCTAGTGTAAAGTGCCTCCACCTCTGTTTCATCGGTCGGGCCCACAGATGACATGCAAGTGATGCATGGCTAGAGCCGGGGGGACCCCTTTGATTTCTTTGGCGGCCTAGGCGAAGACATCTCTATGGCTCTGTAGGCAGTCGATAAGACGACTTTTTAGTTCTGGCACTAGATCAGTGGCGATCCTTGTGACTCCCCCCTCTTGTTGAGGGTGAATTTGGACCTCCTCGCTCCCGACCTCCCTCCGTTCTTCTTTAGGTCCTTCATCTTCTCGCAGGTCAGCGAGATCAATTTGTAGGACTTCGGGTTCCGGTGCGGTGCCGATCTGACTCCCCCACTGTAGCCCCGCCGAGACATCCCCTGGTTTCCTTTGACTTTAGCTAGTTAGTCACCAACCGGAAATTTGATCTTCTGATGGTAGACAGAGACCACCGCCTAGAATATACTGAGTGCTCGGCGTCCCAAGATGGCATTGTAGGACAAGGGAGCATCTAAGACCAGAAAGGGAGTCCTCCTAGTACTCTCCAGAGTGTCGTCGTCCAACGACAATGATAGGATAATTTGTCCTATCGGTTATACTCGGTATCCAGCAAAGCTGAAGAGCGAGGTCGAAACCGGAAGTAGTTCATCTTCGTCAATCTACATCTGATCTAGAGCAGCCTTGTACAGGATGTTCACCGAACTACCTGTATCCACGAAGACACGCTCGACTTCGTAATTTGTGATACACGCAAGAATTACCAGGGCGTCCTCATGGGAGCCTTCTGTGTCCTCCAGATCTTCTGGGCTCAAGGACATTAGGGGGTAGTTCCCCAATCGCTGAGTGCGAGCATTCTTTGCACAGTTGGGGTCCCCTCCAGTAAGACCTTCGGGAGCACTGGGATCTCCTCTTACCCATAAGCCCCCTGCCATGAAGCGGTTGGCTCCATTCGTTGCTGTTGGAGCACCCCTTTCATGGCATTGGCCACCAAGCAATCTAGTTCCTCTTTCGTCAGGAAAAGGAATCCTAAACTCGAGTTCAGAGTTTAGGATTGATCAATCGATTAGCCCAAGACCCATCAATTAGGTTAATCAATTAGCCCAAGACTAATGGATTGGGAACTCTCTCGCGAGAGCACAATAACGGTCTGACTTGATTTGTCAATCGATTGGGCTTAAGCCAATCAATTGATGTAATCGATTGAAGTATTTTTCGTAAGAGCACAGAAAGTACTAGAATTGATTGGCTAATCAATTCATCATAATCGATTGGAAGTTTTTCGCAAGCAAATAGAAGGTTTCTGAATTGATTGGGGTATTTGATTTAGCATAGGGAATCGATTGGGCTTTTTCGTGAAAGAATAGAAAGGTTGAAAATTGATTGGGCAATCGATTAGGTAGACTTTCTCTCGCGAAAAAAAGTTTTGAAATCGATTGGGCAATCGATTAGAAGTTGTCAAATCGATTAGTATGTTTCACTAATTAATCAATTAGCTAAGCAAAAAGAGTTGTTCTGCAAGTTTAAACGACCAAATTGTTACGTGGTAATCGATTGATAAGTAAGACTAATCAATTACTAGGTGGAAATTGCTTCGAACAACAGCCTTATAAAGGGGAGTTCATGAAGATTTATAGATGTTTGTTCTTGGGAGTTTTAGAAAAGTAAGGTTTATGTTGTAAAGTTGTTTTCGATTTCCTTTGTAACCTTGTTTGTATTTCTTGTGTTCGAGATTGTACGAGATTTCTCCACCTCCAGAAAATTTTCAAGAAGGAGGTTTTCATAGTGAATATTGTAGGTCTCATGTTGGCCAACTAAAAGGGGTGAATAACCTTGTAAATATAAAGTTAGATCTTTTGCTTCTTACTTAGTAAAGATAATTACTTAGTTAGACAAATAAAATAACAACATAAAAAATAATAAGAGACACTAAAGATTTACTTGGTTGTAACTAGGGTGGTTGCTAATCCAAGGCGTTGAAAAGCTCCACTAAGAAAAACTCTTTTAGTGTAGGCGGAGAAACCTCTTACAGACGTTGAATAACTTGTAGGAATACTAGGAAATTATATTACTGTTGTTATGTTTTCTTCCTAGCTCTAGGGGCTATTTATAGCTCAAAAAATGATGTTACCGTTGTGCTAACATGGTTTGGAGGTGCCTCGATTGGATAAAACATTAACCACGCAAACACAGATTATTGTTCATCTAGGTACCTCAATTCTGATCCGAGGTACCTTAGTTCCTACTTGAGGCGCCTCGGATACCAACGGAGGTGCATTAGTTCTACTTTTGCACAAAACTCACTCCACTCATCTGAGGTGCCTCCAGAGGCAACTGAGGCATCTCAGTTGACCATTTGGTTAAAGTCAACTCCCAAGTTGAATTTCTTCCATCTTCGTTCACTTGAGTAATTTCTGGCCATCTAAAGTTGAGTTCACCCGAACCCAACTCCACCTTCTCCACGAGTGGGGCTTTCTCCCTGGCTTCTCATCCCTCGGATCTCGCGTACGTCCTTCTCGTCCACCGGTGTACTCTTCCGCAGCTTTTTCATATCTCGAATGCACCTAGCCCATCGACTTCCTTCTCCGTGTCATCTTTCATGCTCACTGGGTCTTTCGCTCGACTTTTTGTACTCCTAAACTCCTGCATACTTAGACATAAATATCAAATCAATCAGGATCTAACTTGACTTGAGTGTGTTGGCGTTACGGGAAGTTGCGGAAGAGGAAGAGGCACCTCTTTCTCTTCATCTTCCAACGCTTAATAACATTTAAAACCTCCATTGATGGAGGTAGAGGAAGAGACATCTTCCCCTTATAAAACCTGCGTCCAAATGCAATCCAAAGGCACGCGAGCAGATGAAGGAGCATTACTCGAGTGAGAGGGATTTGGTTTGTGGCTAATTGGGATCGATCCTTGGTGACGTTCTCGTGACAGTAAGCAAGCAGAAGAAGAAAGCAAAGCAAGAAGGAAATCTCCGATCACTGTAAGTTTTTTTTTGTATTTCGCAATCGACTAGGATGGTATTCGATTTACTTGTAATCGATCTCATGCTCAAGATCTAACAGTGGTATCAGATCATTTAGATTATAAAAGCATGAAAAAGATCATCGATTCTTCTCTTTTGTTCATTGCACTGGTGATGGCGTGGAGAAGAAGAAGATCAGGTAGGCCTGATCGGTCACAGAGATCGATCTGGCTGTGGCATGATCGGTCCAGTATATTGATGGACCTATCAGGATCTGGCCCAGGCAGGGGGAGAAGTTTTAATAATTTTTTTTTGTTTTATTAAAACCAGCAGCAGAAAGGTTGAGAGGAGGTTCGAATCGCCGACCTCTCGATTGAAGGCAAAGAGACTCAACCAGAAGCTGTGATCGGTAGTTTGTTTAGGTTTGGTTCAATTTATTTAAATTAGACTCTAGTTTGGTTTAAAGAGATTAGGTTGGTCCAATCGGTTTGGTTCAAACCATTAGTTGGTTTAACCAAACCAGTTTGATCAAATAATCTGAACTAAACAGACTGATTTGATCATTATGTTGAACCCCAAACTTGAATAGGCTTATGTGAAGCAACAACAGTAAAACATACAAATCGATCAGTCTAGTAGCATAGTTAATTGTAGCTACTATAGTAAAGGAAACTTATATGCTTTTATCTGTTTGTGCACTTCTTTCGATGTATGTGTGTGAATTGAAAAAGACTGGTTTTGTTACTGGTTTTGTCAGTTTTGTACTGACTATGTCGTTTTTCAATTCCAGATGTCGCATGAGATATGCACCACAATTCATTGCTATGAGCGATGTCGTGAGCTAATGGAGCAGATAGAAGAAGTTGTCTATAGTCCGATTCTTAGAATCCAAGGCAATATAGGAAAATTGGATCGACTATTTTGGAAACTCGAGCAGGAAGAGTTTCCAATCTTGGATGACTATAGAATTGGAGCATTGATTCGTTCATTGCCAAGGCGTGCGAGAGAAGTTGCACACCAGATATGGGGGCATCATGGATGTCGTATCTCATATGCTGAGTTATGTAAGCAGCTACTTCGCCATGAGTTTCCAGAGGATCTAGAAGATTCTGAGGAGGACCCAGAATAAGATCCTGAAATGTTCGAGGAAGATCCCGAAATGTTCGAGGAAGATGCCGAAATGTTCGAGGAAGATCCTGAAATGTTTGAGGAAGATCTTGAAATGCCTGAGGAAAATCCTGAAATAATTGAGGAAGATCCTGATATTGTAATGATAGAGGAAGATCCTGGAATATTTGAGGAAGATCCGATAGAATCTGTAGAAGATCCCGAGACTGGCCGATTAGAGATGAACGAGAGAGTGATAGCCACTGCCATAATATTTTTTATTATGGGAATGATGTCAACTTATCTAGTTCATTAAATTCTGTTGTTATGTATGAACTGATGAAGCCTATTAAATAAAGTTAAGTTATATGTTAATTGACTTGTCAATGATTAGTTCATTATATGATTAGTTCATATTAAAGTTGTGTTATGTGTTAACTGACTTGACAATGATTAGTTCATTATATGATTAGTTCATATTCAATGATTAGTTCATTTATATGATTAGTTCATATTCAAGACAAATGATTAGTTCGTTTAATGGGATGTATATAATATAATTGATCAATGTTAATTAGATTGGATTATACGAATGATGAGTGAAAATGTAGTTATCACTTGATTTCGTAAACCAAGTCAAGTTTACATTGAGTCAATCAAAAATTATGTACAGATGATATACACTGAATTAATGAATAATATGTTTATTTATGATAGATCATGGCAACTAAGAACATCATAGCCGAACTGAACAAGGGAGAGAAATTGTATGGGGATAACTATAAGATATGACATCTTAAGATACAATATGTTCTTGAGGAACAAGAAGTTCTGGAGGTTGTAAATCATTTCATGGTAGAACCTGCTATTGGTTCAACTGCACAGTATAGACTTGATCTAGATGCCTATAGGGCATGGAAGAAAAAGGACTCCACTACAAAGGGGATATTGATTAGTTCAATGGTAGATGACCTGGTATTTGAGTATGAGCCACTACCATCAGCTCATGCTGTCTGGGTTGCCCTGAGAGAGAAATACAGTGGAGTTAGTGTAAGCAAGCTTCGTCAACTGACAATCAAGTTTGACAGTTGTAAAAAGCACCAGAATGTGACGATGACCCAACATATGAGAGAAATGGGGAATATGATTCGGGAGCTTAAGACTGCTGATCATGAGTTGACTGACGAACAACAGGTTCAGGCAGTTATTCGTTCCCTTCCTAATTCTTGAGAAACAATGAAATAGAACCTTACTCACAGTGAGAGTATCAAGACTTTCACTGATGTCTCACGCCATATTGAACTGGAGGCGGAGAGAATAGAATCCGCAAGGATTTCTGAGCAAGCTTTTGTAGCTGAAGGTTCTGGATCCAAGAATAAGAAAAGATGGTTCAAGAAAGGAAAGGGTAAGGGAAAAGAAGCTGGTGTCACTACTGTGCAAGACCCAATCAAGAAGAAAGGAAAGAAGTATGGAAAGAAACCTAAAGGCAAGCTAACTTGCTACAATTGTGGCAAGAAGGGCCATTTTGCTCGGGAGTGTACTGAGCCGAAAAAGGTAAATCCATGTTTGTCTTCTTTTCATGAGCTTTATGTTGCTAGTTCGGTGTTGTTAGCTGATTCTTATCCTTTGTGGATTATAGATTCAGGAGCAACGAACCATGTAGCTCGTGATCGAGCTACGTACGTGGAGTACC
This sequence comes from Boesenbergia rotunda, assembly GCA_024364735.1. Taxonomy (NCBI): domain Eukaryota; kingdom Viridiplantae; phylum Streptophyta; class Magnoliopsida; order Zingiberales; family Zingiberaceae; genus Boesenbergia; species Boesenbergia rotunda. The sequence goes on along the minus strand of JAGFNQ010000365.1, from coordinate 482,919 downwards.
GTCGCGTAACAGCTGACAATAAGTGGATATATGTGGGAAACAATGCAAGAATTAAAGTCAAAGGAATTGACACTTGCAAACTCAACCTTCGTGGTGGGCGTACATTGTTTCTGCATGATGTCCTGTATGCTCCTGAGATTCGACGGAATCTGATTTCTGTGAATTGTCTTCTTGAATTGGGTTACTGTTTGAACTTTTACAATCGTTGTGTAGAACTTAAAATTGACTCTGTGTTAATTGGATATGGTTTTGTATCAAACGGTTTCATGGTTCTTGATGTAGAACCAGATGTTAATTGTGAAAATAATGGTTGTTTTTCAAACATTGCTCTTACTAGTGATGTTGATGTTAATGATGAAGTTTGGCATGCTAGATTGGGACATATAGGACAAGAGAGAATGAATAGATTAGCAAGAGAGGGTCTGCTCGGCACTTGTGCTAAAGTTAACTTGTCTATATGTGAGCATTGTCTGCTGGAAAAGCAACTAGGAAACAGTTTGGTAAGGCTATTAGGGTTGAATAACCATTACAATTGATTCATTAGGATATTTGTGGTCCGATGAACATGAAGGCTAGACATGGTAGTTCATATTTCATTACATTTATTGATGACTTCACGCATTTTGGTCATGTGTATTTGATTTCTCATAAATCTGAAGCATTAGATTGCTTTAATCGTTATTTGAACGAAGTTGAGAATCAATTGGAACGTAAGGTTAAAACCTTACGCACTGACCGTGGAGGTGAATATTTATCTGATCAGTTCAAGACAATATGTAATGAGAAAGGGATTATTAGACAGTTAACAATCCCTGGGACTCCACAGCAAAATGGAGTTGCTGAAAGAAGAAATCGAATTCTTCTTGAAATGGTTAGGTCGATGATGGCTCAAGCTAATTTGCCTATTTCCTATTGGGGAGATGCATTATTGGCAGCAACCTACATACTTAACCGGGTGCCTTTTAAATCTGTTCCATCTACTCCATATGAACTTTGGACAGGCAGAAAACCAGATTTAAGTAATCTGAGACCATGGGGGTCAGCTGCTTATATTCATGATAAGACTCACAAATATAAAAAATTAGGACCCAGGGGTAGGAAGTGTATCTTTGTAAGATATTCTGATACCTCTAAGGGTTATGTTTTTATTGGTGAGCAACAAGATGAAACCATTCTGAAATTGAGTCAAGAGATGCTACTTTTCTCGAAACTGAGTTCCCAACAAGAGGTGAAGTTGATAAATCAACTCCTCTATTTGCAATAGAGGAGGAGGATACTGTTCCTCTATCAACAAATCAGGAATCACAGGGGATACCTGAATCAAGTCAACCTAGTGGGAGTAAATGGCCTATAAATGAATTAGTTTCTCATCAGTCAAACCTGCGAAGAAGTAATCGCAAGATTATTCCTCGGAGAAGGTTTGACATTGAAAATGAGGCATTAATGATTCTCCCAGTTGATGATGAAGAACCTCGAACGGTTGAGGAAGCATTGAAATGCTCAGTTAAGGAGAAATGGAAAGTTGCAATGGATGAGGAAATGGAGTCCATGAGAAAGAATCAAGTTTGGGATTTAGTCGATCTTCCTCCAGGCCGCAGGGCTATTGGGAATAAGTGGATTCTCAAAATTAAGAGGAAAGCGGATGGGTCGATTAGTCGGTACAAAGCTCGTTTGGTTGCAAAAGGATATACCCAAGTGGAGGGTATTGATTTTGAAGAGACATTCTCCCCAGTTGTGAAGTTTGTGTCAATAAGAGTCATCCTAGCTATAGTAGCGCATTATGACTTAGAATTACATCAAATGGATGTAAAGACGGCTTTCCTTAATGGTAATCTTGACGAAGAAATTTATATGATACAACCAGAAGGTTATATAGCTGAGGGCCAAAAGAATAAAGTATGTAGACTTAAGAAGTCTATCTATGGGCTAAAGCAGGCGTCAAGGCAATGGAACATAAGATTCAATGAAGTCATTTTGTCTTATGGTTTCGAAATGATCAATGAGGATCATTGTGTTTACCTAAGGAAGGATAAAGGAAAGTTTGTCATTTTATCATTATATGTTGATGATATGCTAATAGCTGGAAGTGACCTAAAGTTTGTGATTAAAGTCAAGTCTTGGCTTTCATCACAATTCATTATAAAAACATAATAGACATGGGAGAAGCTGAGTACATCTTAGGAGTACGGATCATTCGTGATCGATCAAAAAGCTTTTGGGTTTGTCTCAAGAAGCTTATATCACTAAGATACTACAACACTTCAATATGTTTGATTGCAACGTTGAACAAACACCTACAGCGAAAGGTGTTGTTCTGAGCAAAAGTATGTCTCCCAAGACTCCTGAAGAGATAGCCGAGATAATGAAAAAAAATCATATGCTAGTGCCATTGGTAGTTTAATGTACACTATGTTGTGTACTCGTCCTGATATAAGCTATGTTGTTGGCTTAGTTAGTCGTTTCCAGTCAAACCCAGGATCGAGACACTGGAAAGTAGTGAAAAGGATCAAAGCTGAGCCAGAAGGGCTCTACAGATGCATATTGGGCAAGGGACCTTGATAATAGAAAATCCACATCTAGCTATGCCTTCTTGCTGAATGGTGGTGTCATCTCATGGAACAGCAAGAAATAAGCTTATGTAGTGCTGTTAAAATAGGCTTGTGTAGCCCTGTCAAAACAGACTTATGTAGTGTTGTTGACAATGAAAGCTGAGTATGTGGTTTGTGCAGTTGTTGCACAAGAAGTTATCTGGTTAAGAAGGTTCTTGATGCATTTGAGGATTGCTGACGACAGTGGGAGTCCTGTTACAGTGTACTGTGATAATTAAGCTACTATAGCTTTTTCTAAGGATCTCGAATATCACAGTCAATGCAAGCATAAGGGATATTGTTGACAAGAAAAAGATAATTCTTGAGTATATCCCTATACGTGTTATGTTTGCAGATCCTTTTACTAAGCCATTGACTAAAGAGTCATTTCAAGGACATGTGCAAGGACATGTAAAGTCTTTGGGACTTCGAAAAATATAACACAATTGGTTATATATGAAATGTCAGATCTATTCAGTGTAAATGTATTTGTTACATTTGGAAAAAGTCTCAATGAACATGTTGGCAGGCTGAGATTGGTCCACTCACATGGACAATCGTCTCTATTTGTTGAGTATAAATAGAGGTAAGACCATTACTTATGAGACAACTTATGTAGTTGTAAAAAGAGACATACTCATAAGTTAAGGTCGCCTTGATTTTTGTATCAAGATGAGATCATTTATGTAATGATCGAAGTAAATGCACCCACCATTTACTAAACCTGTTTAAAGCCAGATTGGAATTCATAAGTTGAATTCGGATTAGACGTTAGGCATGTCTAGATCGAAATCTGTATGATGTTAAATATTTGAGAAAAACATGCACTCTTTTTGGTAAAGAAAAATATCGTAGCATGTGATTCATACCACATGTGCTATAGCGACAATAAGGGTAGTAGGAGAATGGATCTCTGCTTCTCTACTATGTGAGACCCTTGAGATTATAAGTTAATCTCAATCTTACCCTAAGTGACTATTTAGCTGTCTACTTGAAGTTTTAATCAGTGTTTGCTACTTTAGTGTGTGTCCTATTGACTATGGATGATTCGGTCTATGGAGCATAACTAGGAAAGCGACTGATTAGAATGAATAGATTCTAGCTGAAAAGGAAGATTAAAATTGATTTACATCTGTAATACTTATTCACTGGTCGACCAGTTACATTTTTTTGTTAAGTACTTAAAAATGTAATTGTGAATAAATGTATTGATTTGAGATGTCGAACATGCTCTTGACATAGTTGTCATATGAGGGATTAGAGATGTTCATATTGATGTAAATGTTTAATCTGGGGTAAAGACAAGTTATTGATGTCTCTGATTAGTTCTATAGAGCAGCTAAGTTAAGTGTAACAACTTTCTTAGCAGTAATTGCTCAGTGTGCTTGCTGTCGCACGAACCATTTTCCCTGAAGTATGAATAAATGTTCCTATATGGTCTTTGTAACTTTCTTGCATGGTCTTAGTAACTAGATGACCTATATGGATAGAATTGGACGAGTGGGAGATGTTGGCGTTACGGGAAGTTGCGGAAGAGGAAGAGGCACCTCTTCCTCTTCATCTTCCAACGCTTAATAACATTTAAAACCTCCATTGATGGAGGTAGAGGAAGAGACATCTTCCCCTTATAAAACCTGCGTCCAAATGCAATCCAAAGGCACGCGAGCAGACGAAGGAGCATTACTCGAGTGAGAGGGATTTGGTTTGTGGCTAATTGGGATCGATCCTTGGTGACGTTCTCGTGACAGTAAGCAAGCAGAAGAAGAAAGCAGAGCAAGAAGGAAATTTCGATCACTGTAAGTTTTTTTTGTATTTCGCAATCGACTAGGATGATATTCGATTTACTTGTAATCGATCTCATGCACAAGATCTAACAGAGTGATCGCATCAAAACTAATTCGGGGTACTTACAATCTTTCCTTTTTGATGTGCTTCAACCCGAATTAAGTTAGAGTTAACCAAAACACAAAATAACATTGTTTTAAGAAAAACAACAAACAAAAGATTTAGCAATTAATTTCAACATATTTTTTAATTTAGACCTTGTCTTTAAATTAATTCTCATAACTCTCTCCTTTTGATCACAAAAAATAGAGTTTTAAAATATTGCAAAATTTAGAAAACATATTTGAAAAAATTTCTAAGGTGAAAAAATCGAGAAATATTTTTTTAAAAAAAAGGTTTCTCTTTTCAGAGGAATAATTATACTTAAAAAATAGTTAATTTTGAAAGTAAATTCTCAACATAGTTTACTTGCCAAAAATAATTGTTGATTTTTGAAATATGTGTAATTCAATGAACAATCATCGAAAAATTTAAGTTACAAAAATCTATTTTCGAAAAATTTAAATATTTTAAAATATTTTTTTTGAAGAAAAATTTATAGATTTTTAGACAAAAAATCAGAAAATTTTGTCTATGTTTCAAAATGATTAATCTAAATATAAAAAAAATCATAACAAAATAAATTTTCAAAGTTTAGAAAAAATTATTTTTTATCACATAACTGTGAATTTTTGAAAATATAATTTTTAAAATATGATTTTGGCTTCAAAAAATCTTGATAATTTTTCTTAATAGTTAGAATACAAATCTCATTCCTACAAAGTCAAATTTTTTTCAAAAATAAATTTTTATGTATTTATAAAATTAAAAACTTGATTTGTGATGAAAAATTCATAAAATTTGTATAATGATGAAAAAATCTCAAAAATTTTTAGAAATATTTGTATCTATCACATAAAAAAATATAAGGCAAATTAAATCTAGCTAATATAGCATCAAATGTTTTTTCAAGCAAGTACAATTCTATGATAATTTATTCACTTCTTGCCAATAGATCACCAAATTCTAGCTGCAAATAAATTCAATGGGATAAAATATTTTGGAACCCAATATAGATTTTTACCTACTGGTTTATAAAAAATTTACGTAGAATGTAATTTCTGAGCATTTTTATAATTTGACCTCTATGGTTCCTCAAATACTAATTAAGCCCTCCGAAATATCTAATTTTTAGATTAGAAATATATGAGCATGTATGATTTTTCAATAACTCTATTTGTCCTTTTATATTATCATTTTTATGCTTCAGTTTGTCATATAATTCTAAAGAATATACAGTGATTAAATTCTTTTTAACTTTACATATTTAAATATTAATTTGCATAAAACCTAATTATTGATTTTATTCCTGAATGAAGTTTGTCTGGAGGAAGTTTGCATATCTCATTACCATTTCATCATATTTGAAACTAGATGCTCCCCTTCATCACTGCTTCCTTCTGATGTATCTCCTGTTGGGACCTTGTCGTTTAGCTAGAGGGGGTGAATAGCTACTTTTCTATTTTCTTCCTACAAGTTGTTAGTGCGCAAGCGGAATAACAAAAATTAAAACAAACAACTAGGAAAGACACACCGATTTACGTGGTTCGGAGATAAAACTCCTACTCCACGGCTGTCCGTAAGGTGGACGATCCCAATCCTTCGGTGGATGACTCCCCTGAACACCTTCGGCTAGCTCTTGTCACTCCTTGTGGGTAGAGAAACCTTACCACAATCCTTTGACAATGTCTGAACACTTGTAGGCTACTAACAGGCTTTGACCAAGCTTGTTTCGCCAATGAAGAACAACCAAAAATGAGCCCTCTTAAATAGTGCTCGATACTGTTCTAACTGTTACCAGTCGACTGTCCTAGGGGCAGTCGATTGGTCTTCGCGAATTCAAATGTCACAGCCTGACGATTCACATTCCGACTGATCCAACATCAGTCGATTGATCTCTCTGTGCTCTACCTCAGTCGACTAATCAAGCATCAGTCGACTGCACCTAAGGTTTTCCATCCCGAGTACAATTCTCTCAGTACTCGAACCCTAGGATTTCTGTTCCCGAATACAATTCTCTCAGCACTTGAATTCTCACGACTCAGTTGACTCTTCATTCAGCAGCCTCGACCTATTGTCTTCAAGCCCTCTTCGACTTTGGCTCTTGTCACTCGGATACATGCAAGCCCGCGGCTCATCCCCCCATGTCATCCTTCACGTATGCCTCGAAGTCCGTTTCCCTCGGCTCATCATCCCTGCTCCAGCAGTTTTGACTTGTTGCTTCAAGCCCTCTTCGACTTTGGCTCTCGTCCCTCGGATGCATGCAAACCCACGGCTCGTCTCCCATGTCATCCTTCATGTATACCTCGAAGTCTGCTTGTCTCGGCTCATCATCCCTGCTTTTTCCATGGTCCCTCGGATGCATATAAGCCCACGGCTTGTCTCCTCATATCATCCTTCACCGGGCCCGAAGACGTTCAACTAAGCCCATGTGTATCCTACAAACCTGCACACTCACAAACACATATTAGATCAACATGAAACCCTAACTTAATCATATTGACACACACATCAAAACCCATGATCTACCCAATCACACTTGGGTCGATTGCACCAACAATCTCCTCCTTTTGATGTGTGACAATATGTTTAAGTTAGGTGCAAAAACAATAATAACAATAGCAATTGAAAATTGCAGACATAGTAAGTAGCATAAATATGCATCCTCCCCCTTAACCTATGCCCTCCACATCATTTTCTGTAACGCCCAAAACTTTTATAAAATAATTTTAGAAACATTCTAGGATTTTTCTGGAATTTTCAGAACTTTTATGGAATTTTCCCATAGAAGTGGCAAAAAGAAAGGAAATGAGTTAATGGCATTAACAGGTTTTGAACCTGCAACCTCTAATGAGTTTAAACCCTTGTCATGGTTCTACGAACCATTAGCTCAATGGGAGTTTCCTTTAGTGAAATAATAGAGTATTCTAGATATGTATTTAACTTAGGATTATTTTACAACTTAATATAAATAAGGAATTAAAGAATTAAAGGAGGAAATTTTCTTTAGGTTTCGTGAGCCAAGGGTGCGCCGACGCCCCCTCCTCTCCTCCTCTTCCTCTTTTGCGACTCCTCCTCTCCTCCTCTTCTCTTGCCGCCCAAGACAAAAGGGGAAGCAACGGGAAGGTCTCAGGAGGCCCTAGTCTCTACGGGGATCCTCGTAGACGTGAGGAGAACGCCAAGAAGCAAGAAGAACGTTGAAGTTCGACGTTCCCTCGGAGATTTCAGATTATATTCGTAAGAAAACCTAGCGCCGGATGTAAGTACCCCTCACCTGCAGTATAAGTAGTTTCGGTTGATATTCGTATGCTTTATTTCCTTATATGTATGTTTTATGATTAAAAATCGTAAAATATGAACAAGCACGTTGTATTACCCTTCGGTTTTGGGTCAAGGAGCACGTTAGGTGTTTGTTAAATTGTTCAGTTCAGTTAATGCTATAGAAAGCATTAAAGAATAAAATTCTTGCTTCAGTTTATGATTGGGACCAAGGTCCAACGGGATGGGCTCCTAGTTGCCCTAGGTTTAGATAACCTAATAAAAGCAAGAATCAGAAGAAAAAAAAGTATAAAAGAACTATTTTATTTTCAGTTGGCATTGTACCGGACTTCGGTCCAGGGATGGGCTCCAAGTTGCCCCTAGGTTCAGATAACCTAGTATGGGATGGGCTCCTTAGTTGCCCCTAGGTTCAGATAACCTAGTAGAACCCTAATGGATTCGGGATTAGCTACCTCGGATTTATTAGGGATGCGCGCACAGTTGGTACATTGTCGGGCCCACAGCAGTTGATTATTACTTTCACCTACTATGTGTACTTAGCTTTCAGGAATTCATTATAGCATGTGGTGAATCTAATGATTAGTTTTATGTTAGTTAGCTACAGTTTCAGTTCAGATATGCATGACGTGCTATAGCTTAGTTTTCAGTTTTAGTTCAGTATGTGCCATGTCTCAGTTATATGCCATGACATTCTATGATATGTATTTTAGCATGAGCCTAGCATGATTACTTATGGACATGAGCGTGTATTTGCATAGCATGTTTTACAAAAGCATAATTCGAGTTTTTATAGTTTTGTGAGGCTAGATGGTACTTACTAAGCTTTATGCTTATTAGCTTGCATTTCCTTATACTGCAGATACAGGTAAAGGAAAGCACTAGTAGCGGAGGCGGCGGGCTTGATGCAAAGTGTGTGTGATGGTGGAGTTGGAATAAAAGTCTTCGGAACTTGCAAAGCATAGAAATAGTCCTTTTCATGCTTCTTTAGTTATTCCACAATATATTATGAGAACCATGTGTTAACTTGTTTAGACTCGTTATTTGTGGTGCCTAGTGTACCTAAAGTAGCTTATTTACCTGATTTAATAATTGGTTGGTGGTTGTTGAATGATATGAGTTACTACTTGTAATATGGTGATTAGGATCCATGCTTAAGCTTTAGGGGCAAGAGCTTGATACTTTCGATCTACATGCTAAATACTTAGGATATGCTTGTTCTGAGATTAATGCACTATATAGAATGCCACCCAGTAGCTAAGGATGGCCTTAGATATGAATAATGAATGGTTTTAATAAGAACTTGATACAAACTTGGCACGTTCCTGTTATTGCTTTTATATGTTGATTTGCGATCTCTAAGTTGCTATGCATGCTAGAAACCCTCCAAAAACATGTGATAAATGCCCTAGAGTAACTGTGGAACTCTATTTATGTCGTTATGCTTGTTGGATACGAATTTGGTACATTGTAGCTCAAGTTTTATTTTATTTTCGCTGGTTAGTACTTCCAACATGTTTATAAGTTACCGCAGCATGCTTAAGTTATAAATTGTTAGTTCAGTACATAGCAAAAATAATTAAGAGAATAAGAATTTTTAAATTCTCCCAGTTGGGTTTAGCATCTAGGAATTAGAAATCAGTAATTAGCCAGCCAGCCAGCCAATCAGTTAGTAGTAGCGATCCGCCTTAAAGCTTAGCACCAGAAGGCGGGTCGTTACAGAGTGGTATCAGAGCAAGTTCCATCTTTCCTCCTCACACACATCAGCATCAGACCTACAGCTTCTAAGTAAGAGTATCTCTCACATTACTATATTTTCTTGCTTTCAGAATTATAGTATTTACATGTTATTCATGCTATCTGTTTTCTAGTCAGTTCTTGTTTACATTTAACGGAAGCATGTTTAATACCTTAGTTTATATCTGATGGCATGTTTTAGAATTAAAATATGAACTGTGTGACCCTCTTCTATTTTAGATAATGGCAAGAGGACGCTCAGCTAGAAGAGCACCAGTTACTGAGCCTCGGCGGGAGGCAGACCACTCAGTGCCTCCAGCGACCTGACAGAGGTAGTAGCACAACTGCAGAGACAGGTAGCGGAACAGCAACAAGTAATTGCTGCTCTAACAGCTAATCAGCAGGCTACTCCCACTGTTACCCCAGAGCCCCAGGTGGAGACGCCGATAGTGACGGAGGTTCCACCCGTGGCACCAGTCCCACCAGACATGCCAGTAGCCCTAGCAGCAGGGGCAAAAAGGGAAGCTTATCTGATCCAGTGGCAGAAGATCAAGCCAGGGGCCTTCTCAGGCACCAGTGAACCATGGGATGCCCAAGCTTGGTTCAAGACACTAGAGAGTACCATGGAGCTCCTAGACTGTCCAGAGCACGAGAAAGTGAAGTGCGCCTCCTTCTGCCTGGACGGGGACACACGTATGTGGTGGGAGCGTGTCAAGATGAAACGCCCAGTCAATTAGATGACCTGGGCTAGCTTTGCGGAAGAGTTCTTTGAAGAATTCTTCCACATGCGGGTCACAAACCGCCACTACGACGAGTTCACTGAATTTCGGCAGGGCAACCTATCAGTAGAGGAAGCCGTGAAGAGATTCAACAGACTGGCTCGCCTGTGCCCTGAACTAGTCAGTACTGAACGAGAGCGAGTCAGGCTAATGCTCAAGATGCTAAGGCCAGAGATAGCACTGAATGTGGCCAGCGGCGTCCATAGGCCGCAAACCTCAGAAGAACTAGTTAGCAATGCTCTGATCACCGAGCACTACCTGAATAGCATGCGGCAGCAGAAGGCAGTCGTGACAGAGAATAAGGGCCAAGGCAGTAGCACGGGAACTCAGAAACCCCAGGGCTCCAACTCCAGCTGGAAAGGAAAGAATCAAGGAAAAAGAAAGCAGTGGAACAATCCGAAAGGGGAGCCAACCAACAAGCAAACCAAGTATCCCACCTGTTCCACGTGTGGTAGACAGCACTCAGGAGTCTGCCGCCTGGGCACACGAGGGTGCTACACCTGTGGTCAAGAAGGGCATATGGCCAAGCAATGCCCTAACAAGGCCAACTTACCTCCCCCACCGCCTATTCAGTATGGAGGTAAGCCGGCTCAGCTTCATCTGATGCAGACGACACTAGAGGGTCCTCAGATCAATCAGGGCAGATTAGAGGCTCCACCAGCTACTACAAATGCACGGGTTTTCTCACTGACCAGAGAGGATGTAGCCACCGCCTCTACAGTTGTTACAGGTCAGATTAGTATTTTAAACCTGCATGCACCTGTACATTTTGATACTGGGGCAACCCATTCATATATATCCAGGACATTCGCCGAAAAACTAGCAGTACCTCCAGACATACTTGGTGGTCAGTTCCTGACTACTCTGCCCTCCGGAGACATCATGGCATCTACGCACTGGCTGCGTGCCATACCAGTCAGCATTTCAGACAGAGAGCTTTACGATGATCTGGTAATACTGAATATGTCCGACTATGATGTAATTTTTGGGATGGACTTCCTGAGCAAATACGACGCTTCTATAGAGTGCCGAAAAAGGAAAGTTGTATTCCAACCAGAGGCAGGAGAGCAGTTTGAATACATCGGAGAACCGAAGAAGAAGGCCAAGAAATTTCTCTCCGCAATGAAAGCACAGAAACTGCTGAATACAGGATGCACTGGATTTCTAGCACATGTTGTCAATACCACGCAAGAGAAGAACCAAAAGCTGGAAGAAGTCCGAGTGGAATGCGACTACTCAGCGGTGTTCCCTGAAGAATTACCAGGCTTAGCCCCCGACAGGGAGATAGAGTTCGAGATAGATCTCATTCCAGGTACGAATCCCATTTCAAAAGCACCCTACAGAATGGCTCAAGCAGAATTGAGAGAACTTCAGGAGCAACTACGGGAACTGCTCGACAAGGGCTTCATACGCCCTAGCCACTCACCTTGGGGGGCTCCAGTGTTGTTCGTGAAGAAGAAAGACGGGTCCATGCGCCTATGTATAGATTACCGAGCTCTGAATCAAGTCACCATCAAGAACCGGTACCCTCTACCCAGGATCGATGATTTGTTCGATCAGCTAAAGGGATTCACAGTCTTCTCAAAGATAGATTTGAGATCTGGCTATCACCAGGTCAAAGTCAGAGAGGGTGATATTCACAAGACAGCTTTCAGAACCAGGTATGGGCACTATGAGTTTGTAGTCATGCCTTTTGGGGTCACAAATGCTCCAGCGACATTTATGGACCTCATGAACAGAGTATTCATGGAGTACTTAGATAAGTTTGTCATCGTCTTCATTGATGACATTCTTGTCTACTCAAGAACTCAGGAGGAACATGCTGAACATCTCAGGACAGTATTGCAGATTCTTCAGCAGAGCCAGCTATATGCAAAATTCTCAAAATGTGAATTCTAGCTCGATCAGGTGTCTTTTCTAGGTCACATCATCTCCAAGGAAGGGGTGATGGTAGACCCCAGCAAAATAGAAGCAGTAAGTAACTGGGTTAGACCGAAGAATGCTAGTGAGATCAGAAGTTTTCTGGGCCTAGCCGGTTACTACAGGAAGTTTGTAGAGAATTTCTCCAGAATAGTCTCCCCACTGACAGCTCTTACCAGAAAGAACAGAAGGTTTTAGTGGATAGAGGACTACGAGAACAATTTTACAGAATTAAAGAGAAGATTGACTAGTGCTCCCATCTTGACTCTTCCAGAGACCACTGACAGCTTTGACATATATAGTGATGCTTCTAAATTAGGACTTGGAGCAGTACTGATGCAGAATGGCAAGGTTATCGCCTATGTCTCTAGATAACTCAAGGATTATGAAAAGAATTACCCTACTCATGACCTTGAGCTGGCTGCAGTAGTGTTCGTTCTCAAGATCTAGAGGCATTACTTATACGGAGCTCAGTGTAGGATTTTCACAGATCATCAGAGTCTGAAGTATTTCTTTACTTAGAAGGATCTGAACATGAGGCAACGCAGATGGCTTGAGCTGGTCAAGGATTATGACATTGACATCCTCTACCATCTAGGTAAAGCTAATAAGGTGGCAGACGCACTTAGCAGGAAATCTAGTGCCACCCTACTAGCTTTGCCTACGATGTCATAGCCCCTTCGGAAGGAAATGTCCTCTGGAGGTCCTCCCTGAGTCCATGAATCTTTATCTCTAGTCGGGAGAGCCGCTCCTCTGTAGTCCTAGCAGGAGCAGCAGTAGGCGCAGCAGCAGGAGCAGCCTCCTCATCCTCATCATCATCAAAGTTGGAGGAATCATGACGACGTCGCCAGATCAGCACTCCCTGCCGTCTCTCGATCCCAACCAAGGAGAGCTGCCGAGAACCAATCTGGTCATAGTCCTTAGACAATTGATGTACCTGCCCCCTAGTGGATTTAATACCTCTAGATAAAAAGAATTTGGTCAAAATATGACGAATGACATGTAGATCTTCCTATTGACGTCATGCAAAAAATGGACAATAGATGCGAACACATGGAGGCTAATGTCAATGTCTAACCTCCTCTCTAATGCATACATCATCACCAAGTGAGGTAGCTGGATCTTTGACCTTCCCTTGGTGACAATAGGCAGAATGCAGTCTAGGATGATTTTATACAAGACATTGCTAACTGGACTCATGTGCCTAGCTATGAAGATACGTTGTAGAGGAGGACAAGGATTATTAAAATAATGACGATAAATTTGATCAATGGTGACATTGGATAAGGTAAATGGCTCAGTGACAGTGGGGAAACATGTGAATGGGTTATCGGAAACCATACACCCTAAAAATGATCATAATACTGTAGGTGTAAAAGGAATGGTAACTCCCTATACCATAGACTCATACGTCCCGTCATCGGGACTACTACATGTAAGATTGGCATAAAACTCCTTGCATAGGTCAAAATTGACATAACACTGACAGTATACTAGCTTTTCTAACCCAAAATGTGTGATTATCTCAATAATGTGAGGAGTAATCTCCTGGAAGTATGTTTGATTGAGATATCTATAGTTCATCAAAATGAAGTCAGCATTGTTAAATACCTGCCGACAAGCGTCGGAACGGAACCGAGGTGCCACAGGATCTAAGGACTGCTATTAGGATAATCCCTCACCAACCCTTCTCTTTGCCCTAGCCCTAAATGCAACCACCATATGCATGTACCAAAAATGACATAATCAAGAAGAAAAACAAGGTAAACATGCACAAAATGAAGAGTTAGCCATGAATCATGAACCAAATAAGAACAAATATAGCAAATGATTCATTACCGTTTCTCAGGTCGTTGCATGATGGCTAATGATCACGTTTGACTTAAAAAGGGTACTTTTCTTGCCCTAGACTCGGATTTAAGGTGGAGAAAGGCTAGAAATATGATTTCAGGATCTTGAAAAGGCTTAGAGTAGTTGGGGAGGTCGAGGGAGAAGAAAAATCGCAAGGGGCGGCACTGAAACCCTAGGTTCGGCCGCCCCCCGAGCGACTGTTCTTTTAAAAGATTCCCTGCATCAGTCGACTGCCCCAGGGCCAGTCGACTGATGAGCTAAACAAAAAGATCAGTTGACTAATGGAGGATCAGTCGACTGCTGTATTGAATATCCTAGTTTCTGATTTAAACTGGACCAGTTGACTGCCTCTGCATCAGTCGACTGATACCCTAATTTCATCATTTCTGACCCAACTTCAAAAATGCACCAGAAATTCCACAAATCTTCAAAAATTCTTAAATTTTGTGGAGAGGTTTGTGGTACCCGTGTCTACCTAACAAAAATACATTCACCCATATATCTATCACCAATCCCAAGATTAACACAAAACTCAAAACTATCTAAATGGTTCAATTGAACCTTGACCTAAAGTCCTAGTTTTGATCTCTCCTTGATGTATCTTTTCATTTCCAACCTCAATGCAGCCTTAGCATTGATTTATTTGGCATCTCCATGTTAAGAAGCAATTTTCATGCAATTTAGCTCCATTGTCATATTTTTGCATGATACTCACTTTTGATGTGTCAAATCCCTAGGATTAAGATTCAAACTTGTCTTCAAATCCTTTGGCACATTCCACAATTTATCTAGTCCTTTTGGAGAAACCCTCTTGAGATTCATTAACCATGGATCCCAACTTGACTCCTAGAGCTCCCCCTTGAGCTCTTAGCCTTAGTCACTTCCCTAGAGGACTCATCTATAATGGCAAGGCCACACATGTGTACCTCCGGTACTTCTTGGCCTACAACCCTAACCTTCTTGACTTTGTACGTTTTGTCCTTGGTTAAGTTCTTCTTCTTCCCTTTAAATGGCTTTTCCTTGCCATTTTTGGCTTTCCCCTTACTATAGTCATATGACAACCTTGCATATGATTCTTCGATAACATTTGATCTACTAGATCGGTATCCTAGACCCGATCTATCATTTTCGGGGTTTTGACTACCCGACACCATGCCTAAACCCTTAGATCCACTAATAAATCTTTCTAGGGGTTTCTCTAATTTGTCAAGCTTTGCCCTCAAAGCTTGATTTTCCCTATCTAGATTTTTAACCTAGCATCACCATGTCCATCTCGGACATTTCTAGATTTACCCATTTGTCTAGGCATATGTCTCCCTTTCTTGGGATTAATGCCTTGGTCCTTAGGTTTGAAAATTCTAGGTTTATCATGATACATAAATTGCTTAGGGTTTTGAGATACAACATTAGCCCTATTTTTATCACAATATTTAAAACCAAAATTATGCATAGATAAATAATTCTCATTACTCCTATCATGCATAGAGGAATTTGAAAATCGCTTAAAGTTAGGAATTACCTCCCTTCCCCTTGTAGCTCTCCCTTGATGTGAGTTTTTCTCTTTCTCCTTCTTTTCCCACTTCGTCAAGTGCTCCAATTTCTTGAATTCTCCTTTTCGTGAGCATTTGGTGTGGTAATGTCCTAGCTCACCACACGTGTAACACCTAATGTGTTTTTTCTTCTTTTTTTCCCTACAACCCATGTTAGATTTCAAATGAATTGACTTGGATTTTGAGTTCACCTCCTTTTTACCTAATGGACACATGTCCTTGTAGTGTCCCTTCTTGTTGCACCCAAAATAAATGATGTGATCTTTTGACTTTGCTTCGGTGGAGGTGGATGCTTCTTCTTGCTCCGGTACCGAGATGGTCTCTCCTCCCCCTCAATCCTTGAGATTGAGACATCCTCTTCCTCCTTTGATGAAGTGGATGACTCTTCAATTTCTTGTGCCACTTTACTTGATGAGATGGATGAATCTTTTTCTTCTTTCTCCTCCTCTTCGGATATTGAACTTCTTTCATCATCTGATTGGTTCTTCTCCTCTTCTTGGACTATTAAGCTCTTTTCTTTTGGCTCCTCTATTAATTGAGCTTGTGTAGGGTTTTCATGTAAAACAATTACTTTGCTCCATAATTCGTGTGCATTTTTGTATTCATCTACACCACTCATAACATCATTAGGTAAAATATTAAGTAATATTGAAATTATCTTTTCATTTGCCTTCATTGGATTTGTTGCTCCTTAGTCCAATATCTTGGTCGGAGCTTCTTCCCGTGTTTATCTTTTGGGACTTCAAATGGCTCTTCTAGCACGATCATGTAGTTCCAATCCATACCGAACCATGTCTTTGCCCGCATCCTCCAATACTCGAAACTCTTGTGGTCATAAGGAGGTGGAACATTTATGTCATCCCCTAATCTTTCTTCAATCGTCATTTCCTCTAGCTTTTTGCTCTCTCGGTGGTTAGTCCGTAGATGAGCAAACCTCGCTCTGATACCACTTGTTGGGACCTTATCGTTTAGCTAGAGGGGGGTGAATAGCTACTTTTTGATTTTTCTTCCTACAAGTTGTTAGTGCGGAAGCGGAATAACAAAAACTAAAACTAACAACTAGAAAAGACACACGATTTACGTGGTTCGGAGATGAAACTCCTACTCCACGACTGCCCGTAAGGTGGACGATCCCAATCCTTCAGTGGATGACTCCCCGGAACACCTCCGGCTAGCTCTTGTCGCTCCTTGTGGGAGGAGAAACCTTACAACAATCCTTTGACAATGTTTGAGCACTTGTAGGCTACTAACAGACTTTGACCAAGCTTGTTTCGCCAAGGAAGAACAGCAAAAATGAGCCTCTTAAATAGTGTTTGATACTGTTTTGACCGTTACCAGTCGACTGCCCCTATGGCAGTCGACTGATTTTTGCGAATTCAAATGTCACAGCCTGACGATTCACATTCTGGTCGACACCAGTTGGCTGCATCAGTCGACTGATCTAACATCAGTCGACTGATCTCTCTGTGCTCTATCTCAGTCGACTGATCAAGCATCAGTCGACTGCCACCTAAGATTTCCCTTCTCGAGTACAATTCTCTCAGCACTTGAACCCTAGGATTTCCCTTCCCGAGTACAGTTCTCTCAGCACTCGAATTCTCACAACTCAATTAACTCTTCATTCAGCAGCCTCGACCTATTGCCTTCAAGCCCTCTTCGACTTTGGCTCTTGTCCCTAGGATACATGCAAGTCTGCGGCTCATCCCCCATGTCATCCTTCGCGTATGCCTCGAAGTCCGCTTCCCTCGGCTCATCGTCCTGCTCCAGCAGCCTTGACCTGTTGCCTTCAAGCCTCTTCGACTTTGTCTCTCATCCCTCGGATGCATGCAAGCCCATAGCTCGTCTCCCATGCCATCCTTCACGTATGCCTCGAAGTCCGCTTCTCTCGGCTCATCATCCCTGCTTTGTCCACGGTCCCTCGAATGCATACAAGCCCACGACTTGTCTCCTCATACCATCCTTCACTAGATCCAAAGATGTTCAACTAAGTCCATATGTATCCTACAAACCTGCACACTAACATACACATATTAGATCAACATGAAACCCTAACTTAATCATATTGACACACATATCAAAACCCATGATCTACCCGATCACACTTTGGCCGATTGTACCAACATCTCCCTTTTCATCGATGCTCATCTCGGATGTTGTTTCGTCGTCCTCTTGGTAAATTGACATTAGTGTAAGTCCAGCGTAGGTCTTGATCTCATACTTCGATGATGATTCATCCCATGTAGCTTTTAGGTTCTTGTGATTTGGTCATCTTAGTTCTTTGTCTTTTTCTTTGTTAGTCAGCTTTATACAGTTGTCCTTCACGTGCCCTTCTCCTTGGCAGTTATAGTAGCTGACTTTTCTTTTACCCTTCTTAGCCTATATCTTGCTAAATTTATTAGATTTAAAAATCTTATTTAACTTTCTTACCATGTAGGTCATTTCTTCTTCATCGGTTGAGGATTATGCATCTGTTTTGACCTTCCTCGTATTTAAGGCAATATTGTTCGTCTTTTCTTTTCTAGATCATGTTCATCGAGACTCATGTAATTCTAATGTAGAAAATAAACCTTCTAAAGTACTTACCTCCAGGTCTTTAGATATGTAGTCGGCATCTACAATCGATGTATATTCTTGGGGTTCTAGAGAAAGTGTTGAATGCATATTGAACTGAGTCTTAATTGGTTATCGATTTATTGAGGTTGGTTGAGCCCAGTGATCAATTCCTTGATCTTTGTGTGATGTTAGGTCACCATTTCTCCTTCCTTCATTCAGAGGTTTGTCAGCTAGTTTCGGAGGATATCTCGTCTTGCTAGTTTATCCTCTGATATGTCTTCATGAAGCTTTAGGAATTTCTTCCAGAGTTCTTTGGTCGAATGGTAGCTGGTCATTGTCTTGTTAGTTTAGGCAACAGTTAGCCCTCTCAAAGAGGTTGGGCTTTGATACCAATAGTAGATCCCGTTCAAGCCAGCTAGAAGGGTGAATAGCTCTACAAATATAAAATTAGATCCTTTACTTCTTACTTAACAAAGATAATTAATTAGTTGGATAAATAAAATAACAACATAAAAGACAGTAAGAGACACTAGAGATTTACTTAGTTGCAACTAAGATGGTTGATAAATTAAAAGCTCCACTAAGAAAAACTCTTTTAGTGTAGGTAGAGAAGTCTCTTACAGACATTGAACAGCTTGTAGACAGAAATTGTATTACTATTATTGTATTTTCATCCTAACTCTAGGGGTTATTTATAATCCCAAAAGTGAAGTTACCGTTGTATTGACGTTACTTGAAGGCGTATCAATTGAGACCTGAGGCATCTCAGTTGGATAAAACTTTATCCATGCAAGAAATAGTTACTATTCATCTGAGGTGAGGTGCCTCAGGTACCAATGGAGGCGCCTCAATTCTGCTTTTGTACAGAACTCACTCCACTCAACTAAGGCGCCTCCAGAGACATCTGAGGTGCCTCAATTGACCATTAGGTTAAAGTCACCTCTCGAGTTAACTTTCTTCCGTCTTCGTTTGCTTGGATGATTTCTAGCCATCTAGAGTTAAGCTCACCCGAACCCAATTCCGGCCTTCTCCTTGAATAGACTTCCTCCTCGGCTTCTCGTCCCTTATACATCGTGTATATTCTTCTCGTCCACCGGTGTATTCTTCCACGGCTTCGTCCATCTGATGCACCAAGACCATCGCCTCCCTTCCCCGTACCATCCTTTTCGCTCGCTGCATCTTTCGCTCGACCTTTTGTGTTCTTAAGCTCCTACACACTTAAATACATGGATCAAATCAATCAGGACTTAATTTGACTCGATTGATCACATCAAAACTAACTCGGAATACTTACAGATACTTTAAGAGAGAGTCAAACCCTTTTGATTAGTCACCTCAAGGAGATAAATACCAAGTAAATTGAGATATTAGCATTGCTTCAAGTTTTTAGCTGACAATCAAGTTTAAAGAAACAAAGCGCAAGCTATTTACCCATCTAACTTGTATCAGTCCTAACAAATATTCCCTCAATAATTTATAGATCATTATATTCTAGAAGACTTTAAG
This sequence comes from Boesenbergia rotunda, assembly GCA_024364735.1. Classification (NCBI taxonomy): domain Eukaryota; kingdom Viridiplantae; phylum Streptophyta; class Magnoliopsida; order Zingiberales; family Zingiberaceae; genus Boesenbergia; species Boesenbergia rotunda. The sequence continues at coordinate 463,275 of JAGFNQ010000365.1, read as the reverse complement.
TCATTTTGCTATCATAATTTTCTATTTTCAATGCATTTGCATTTTGTCAAGATCTTTAATCTTGTGGTTTGTGAATTAGTTCCTGAATTGTTTTTTCCCAAATTGATCAACATTTATAACATGGCAGAATTATTAATATAATTTGTTCCTTATTTGTTATTGTCTAAAGTAGGTGAAGTTCTAGAGTTGTATCACATTTTTTTATTCATCTCTGATTTATTCATTAAACTATTTCACTAATATTGTCATAATTCTTTGTCATTTTAATTTTGTATTTATGATGCACGTTCAGTCATAACTAATCTGTCTATTTTTTTATTGGAGTTTCAACCATATAAAATAAGAGTAACAATTGGGAGAGTGAATGGGAGAGTGAATGACGTGGAGCTAATGTGTACATGTTCGATCGCCGATCGGACATCACCGATGACCTCTGATTGCCGTCCCGAATCAAACTATGTCTTGGGGGATGGTGAACCCGGCAGGGTCGCCGGTAATTGAGATCTCGCCGGATTGACGGTGAATGAGACAAGATCATAATTGCGGTGATTCCCGATGAGTTCACCGATCTTCTTAGGACATAGTTTGATTCAGGACGGTGATCAGAGGCCGCCGGTGGTGTCCGATCGACGATCGAACGTGTATACAATAACTGTCACGTCATTCACTCTCCCATTCACTCTCCCAAATTCACTCTCCCTATCATTTACAATAGATAATTCATAATTTTTAAAATTTGTTGCCTGATATGCCCTTTTATAGGGCGGTACGTTGTTAGCATTCTTAGTGTAAAGAAATCTGCTTAGGGGTGTCAATTCGGATGGATCAGATCAGATTTGGGTCGGTTGGGAAAAAAAATTTTAAACTCCCAACTCGAACCCGACTCAAACCCGATTTCAATCCGAACCGCCCAAACCCGAACCCGAATCTGACCAATCCGACCAACCTGAACCCGACCTGAATTACCCGAAAAATTGATTTAAAACGTCTTTTTTCGCTATTTTCCCTATAATTTTTCTTTTTATCTCAATATTCATCATGATCATACTAATATTGATATTAATATATATAAAAATATCTTAATTTTCAAAATAAAATGATTTAATCGTAAAAAATCCACTAAACATTAAATTCAGATCAACTCGAACTCGACCCGTAAATTTTTAACCCGAAATCCGATTTTTTTTTGGATCGATTCGAATTGAGTCGTTGGTCATGTTGATTTTTGACACTCCTAAATCTGCTGAAATATTGGTGAATGTTGTATTGGGCTGATTAAACCCATCCAACTGGGACAATGGTTAATCAATCCGTTGACATAGTTATGATTCAATCCTGGATTGATTCGATTAAAATCCATGGGAGTCAAATACAACCTCGTTATACTTATTTTTTTATATGGTATGTGCTCACAATGATTGTGATGAAAAATTAATTTCTTTTTATAATCATTAAAAAATATAAATATTGAAACACATTTTTATCAAATAAATTAGTCTTTATATATAAAAAATACTCAAATTGTTCTCAATCAATTTTAACTAAATTGTTTTTTCTTTAATTTTCACTCTTATATAATTCTATAATGTAAAATAGAAATAACATAATTTAATATTAAATGTATTGATTTGATTCAGTGAATATATTTTGATTAATTAAGGTTATTTAGTGGTGTATAATGGTTGATTAAGATAAAATTAATTTTTAAGGTGTAATTTGATTTAGATATTAAAATTCAATAGTCTTTTCTAGCCGTTGAGATCAGTCTTTTTTTTTAAGATAAAATTAATTTTTAAAGTTGAATTTGATTTAGATATCAAAATTCAATAGTCTTTTCTAACCGTTGAGATCAGTCTTTTTTAAGATAAAATTAATTTTTAAGGTTGAAGTTGATGTAGATATTAAAATTCAATAGTCTTTTCTAGCCGTTGAGATCAGTCTTTTTTAGCCGTTGAGGATCCGATTCCAGTCTTGATGCGCCTCTCTCTCTCCGCCCAGCGGCCTCTCTGGTGATTCGGAACGTCACGCGATCGTCTACTCCGGCGAGTGGTTCGGTTTTCTCCCCAGGCAGAACGGGCAACTTGTAAGTCTTCCCTCTGGCGATGTTTCCTCTTCCTCACGCACAATCTTGCGATCTATGCGGCTCTTCTTGACTTCTTCTTTCCCAGCATTCTCTCATCCTCGAGTGACCCGTCCATTCATCACCGGAGAAATTGAGGTCTAGCATCCCTTGCATCTTTTTGATTGTGAAACACCTTTCTTCTAGGTCATGGTACTTTCTTTCTTGTCCGGTGAGAACTAAGTTTAGTTTGGTTTGTTGTTTCCCCCTCTATGAATGTAGGTTTTCTTTTCAGTTTTCCATTTAATTGAGGATGTTGGCAGTTGATGTGACTTTCTTTCTTCTTGATGAGGGTTGTCTAGACTTATTTTAGACCATGATGTTTCTATTGGTTTCACTGATCGAATAAATTAGCAGGTAATCATAATTTCTTTCCTTAAACCTGCCATGGATTGATATTCGATGCTATCAATTAGATCTTTTGGCTGTGATGGGATCTTATTGGATCCATTGTCATTCGTTGAAGGAATTGAATCCATTCCCCCCTCTCGGTGTGATGCTATTCTGCTCAAAGCAGATAAAGGGAGTTGATTTTGTGTTTTAAGTTTTTAGTCTCATCCTACCAGATCGTGTTGAAAATCATGTAAAGATCTTGCCTTGCACATTTGTTTGCTGTAGCACTTAGCTAGATTCTATATCTAGAATGCATCAAGAAATTATCCGAATGGTTAGGATCTTCTAAATTCAAACTCTTATTACTAATGTCATGATGCACGTTATGCAAGTCAAATATGATCATAATATATCTTGAACATGTTTTTTTTAGTTCATTTACTCTTGGGTTAACATTTTTGTTGAACCATTTTTAGCAAATGCAATATCATATTGAAAAATTTTCAAACACAAACTTGATTGTTTTTATTTTTCAACTAGTTTTATTAGTTGTTTTTGCTACTCATAGTAACTTGCATTTGACTACATTTGCAGAAAAAAATTTACATATAGATTAAATATGATCATGCTTGTAATGTCTCTCAATTTTTCAGATTTGACTTGCTATTTTTGCTTTACACTTAAATTGAATTTAACTTTTACAACTATCATTTTTACTCTTTAGGTTCTACATATGGGCTACACTATTATTTAAGCAGTTGTATGGTGTTTCAAATTGAGTAACAACGCTCCAACATTGTTATTTGTGATAACAATGGTGGTTTTAATTCATATAAGTTGTGAACTAACCATACTTTTAGTCCTGATCGTGCCAACATTCACTAAGTGATAATAGTTAAGCTAATACAATCCAAATATTCAACACCTAGATTTTAGATTTGAACATTAATTTTTCTCATACCATTTGTTCTTTTGTTCTTTTGGTGGAGTACTTTTGCCTTAGGCATCTCACCTAGAGGCTTTGATTCAAATGTTCCTTGCATGATCCTTTAATCAATTGGCTAAGTGATTTTGTTTTCTAATAAGGAGTTGTTGGAGTGGTTATATTATCATGTATTGACCTCTCATATAAAATTTATGTACAAATACGGCTTAGCAACAACATTGACGATGACCATATACTTTATTTCTCTCGTAATATTGACACAAACTAGCAAAGCTAACCAATTATAACATTTATTCAAGATGAGCTACCTTTGCACTTTTTCATAGGCAACATGCGATGAAGGATCTCATTCAATATTTCTGGGCCAAGCAAGCTTGATAACTCGTAGGGTAGTTTTTTTAGCCTTACCTTTAAGATTATATCATTTTGCACAATCTAACTATAATAGGATGCATTTTTTCCCCTTGATTTTCTATATTTGTTTTTATAGATGTCTTTTGTCTTATCAGAAAACTTGGCATGTTTACAATAGAAGCAATTATGCAACACCCTAATTATACAACCTCCTCGCAAAGTACTTGATACCTACACCCTAATTATACAACATTTTAAAATTAGCAATTATGTTATATTGTGATAACTACTGTCATATATGAATTATTGAAACTTGCAATAAATCTTCCATGGTCTAAATGACCCCTCTCAAATTTTTTTAATAATTGTTTATTTAAATATGCAATACTTTTATATCTGATTACTATAAATGGTTTAAATCATTATATTATATATAATATATAATTATTCACTAATTAAATTTATTTAAAATTTTAATTACTTGATATTGCTAGATAATTTTGTAAGGGAGTAGTGTTGGAAGCAATATGGATTGAGGCGAAAATAGTGAATAATCCATGATAAAGTTTGGTAGTCTCCAAAAATCTGCATAAGTTGGGTTATTCATATATATTATTGCCTTTTTTGGTTTTTGAGCACCCTAGAAATATAAAGTTGATCATGTCCAAGTCCAAGTGCATAAAAAAAAAGAGAACCAAAAAAGCCTTAGGGTGTGTTTGGTTCAAGTTATCATACATGACCTTGGTTATGTGATTACCTGGTAATCACATAACCAAGGTTATGGGGAATGAAACATAACCTAATGTTGTTTGGTTAAATTTAGATGATCAAAGAAAATCTTGTTTGTTTGGAGGTAATAATAGTATATAATTTAATGTAATATTTTACCATATTGCCCATTAGTTTAAAATTAAGGATTATGATAATATATATTTATTTATATTAAAAATTAAAAGTAAGGTAATATTTTGTATTAAATTTATTTAGTTTATCCTAATTATAATTCATTTAATTTAATAAAATTTTAATTAAAATACTAAATTTTTTTAAAAAATTATTTATCGCCCCGACCGCCACCGATCGTTCGCCGGCAGGCGGTCGCCGGCCGGCCGGCGGCGGCGGTCGCAGGCTGGTCGCCGGCCGGCGGCGGTCGCCAAGGTAGTTAAAATCGGGATTTTAACTTGAATCGGAAAGGGTACTTAAAATCGTAAATCTTAAAATCGTAAATCGTATCGTAAGATTTTATAAAATTCCTATATATATGTATATAAAATTATAAAGTCATATATATGAATGTCAAATAGCATAAATAATAAAAAAAAAACTTTTAAATCGCTAAACAAACTTAGATAAACTTGCATTCATAATTAATATTACATTAAAAATGTCATCCATAAGCCACAAAATAGTGAAAAAAAAACATAATAACTTCAATTAGAATTAAAAAGGTTCCACCAACCATCTAATTATAGAAACTAGATGCCTAATCTATAAATCTAAAAAATGTGACACATTAAAATCATAAGGTTCTATATATATGACTCCGATTTTAACGATTTTTTTAAATCGTATTTAAATCGTAAAATCGGGATTTTAAGGGTTAAAATCGCGATTTCAAAGGGATTTTAATAAATTACGATTTTAACTCCGATTTAAATCGTTTGGAGGTCAAAAAATCGTAAAATCGTAGGATTTTAAGATTAAAATCGGGATTTTAACTACCATGGCGGTCGTCGGTCGCCGGCGGGCCGCCGGCGCGGCGGTCGCCGGCCGCCGGCCGGCGGCGGTCGCCGGCCGCCGGCCGGCGGCGGTCGCCGGCCGTCGGCCGGCGGCGGTCGCCGGCCGTCGGCCGGCGGCGGTCGCCGGCCGTCGGCCGGCGGCGGTCGCCGGTCGCCGGCCGGCGGCGGTCGCCGGTCGCCGGCCGGCGGCGGTGGTTGCCGGTCGCCGGCGGTCGCCGATCGGCGGAGGGGCTGCGGTCGCCGGTCGCGCCGGCCGGCAGCCGGTCGGCGGAGGGGCTGCGGTCGTCGGTCAGTGAGTCGAGGGATATTTTTATCTTAAAATTGGGAAAGAAAAGTTAAGGCCGGAATCAAGAAAAACCTCCGTTTTCCTTGGTTATCCAATTCCGGGTTGCATGCCCCATTTGATGACGTTTTGCTGCGGTAATACTGTATTACTTGGGAATTAATGATAATCTAAACCAAACAAGGTTATCAACGATAACCTTGGACAGATAACCAAGGTTATATCACTGATCACCCTGAACCAAACGCACCCTTAGTGTTAAAGAAATGACTATGAAGGAGGTTTGACACAAGATTAGATTAAGACAACATTAGGGCTGCACCTTTTTTAAAATGTTGAAGTGCATTTATAACATTTGCCAAGGTGATATTAGGGAATTTGATAGATGATGCTCTAAAGGGGCTAAAATAGGGCTAAAATAGTGGTTTACTAAGCTTACTATGCTCTTGTTGTAAGAAGGGATTGCGATTAAGAGTGCAAGAAGGATTCATTGAGGATCGTAGTTTTGGTTGATCTTAGTTAGGGATATACTCATATACATTACAAAAAGCGCAATGCACATTAGACAAAGTTTAACATAAGTAAAATATATGAATAATTTATTCAAATAAATTGGAATAATGGTTTGGATTTATTGTTTTTATCTATTATTTCTTTAGTGAGGTTGACTTTATCCATTTGTTTTTGGCAATCCAAATTTCTATGCTACTACATATGTTGAAAGTTATACGCCATTTTGATTTAGGCCATTGAGTTATCTTTTTGAGTTGAGGTTTCTAGATTGCCTTGGCTATGTTGTGGTATATATATTTCTTCCAATATTATTTTTGTTTTTATGAATTCATAACTTAATTTCAAGAAGCCCAAGAAAATAGTACACCATCTCTAGACTCTACAAACGAATAGAACCTAGAAAATATGATGAAATCTTAAGGGACCCATCACCTCTGCAGCCTAACGTCCACTTTTGACCACTTCCTCTTCAGCATCTCACTTTCCAGCTCCACAAGACTCGTTCTTATCCCCTTCACCAGCCCTCTGCAAAACTGACATTTTACTTTCCACATCCTCAAGATTCTTTCTTATCCCTATCACCAGCTGTCTCTTCCTCATGCACCTACCCAGGCCCTGGGTACTCCAACTGTCCATCAAGCACAACCCTTTCTCTCCCTATATAAGCCCTCTCATTCTCATTCTCATTCAGCAAGCACGCACCTCAGCATTAGCAAGTCTCGCTCAAGTTCCAACCCTCAGCATTTGTAAGTGCTTTCCTACTCCCCCATTATGTCCTTCGCCAATGTAAGTCCATAGGTTCGTCATGTAAATATGTCAGCACTATATGCTTGCTAGTATGTTCCTATGTACATCCGATTATCCGTGTCTATGATGTTACATTTCTAAGTTTGTATGTTGGTTTGTAATATAAGCCCTTCTTAATGCAAAAGATTATGTTACATGTCAGGCTACCAACTTCTTTATTTTTTTGAACCTACCATTCCTCTTCATACCTCAATCATTTTCCTAGTAACTACTCGGTGAATGGTAACTGTAATGATTTCGCAGCATTCTGACTGAATAAGACCTGTGTGGGCTAAGAAAGGGCATGAAAGGGCAAACTACTCATCCCTGAAATAGCCAGGGCAACAGTCTTACTGTGAAGTCTCCTACAGGTGAGGTTCACTGGTACGGAGGAGGGTAGAAAAATTAAATAATTAAAAAAAATATCTGTACTGTTCATAATTACTGTTCGTAATTACTGTTCATTATTACTATTCACAATTATTGTTCGTAATTATTGTTCACAATTACTGTTCCCAATCACTATGCACAGTAATTGTGAACAGTAATTACGGAGGAGGGTAGAAAAATTAAATAATTAAAAAAAATATCTATACTGTTCATAATTACTGTTCGTAATTACTATTCATTATTACTATTCACAATTATTGTTCGTAATTATTGTTCACAATTACTGTTCCCAATCACTGTGCACAGTAATTGTGAACAGTAATTACGAATAGTAATTGTGAACAGTAATTATGAACGATACAAATATTTTTTTTAATTATTTAATTTTTCTACCCTCCTCCGTACTAGTGAGCCTCACCTGTAGGAGACTTCACAGTAAGACTGTTGCCCCAGCTGTTTCAGGGATGGGCAGCTTGACCTTTCTTGCCCTTTCTTAGCCCACACAGGTCTTATTCAGTCAGAGTGCTGCGAAATCGTTACAGTTACCGTTCACCGAGTAGTTACTAGAAAAAGGACTGAGCTATGGAGAGGAATGGTAGAGTTCACAAAAACAAAGAAGTTGATAGCCTGACAGATCTTTTGCATTAAGAAGGGCTTATATTACAAACCAATATATAAACATAGAAAAGTAACATCATAGGTAACATCATAGACATGGATAATCGGATGTACATATGAACATACTAGCAAGCATATAGTGCTGACATATTTTACATGACATATTTACATGACGGACTTATGGACTTATATTGGCGAAGGATATAATGGGGGAGTAGGAAAGCACTTACAAATACTGAGGGCTGGAACTTGAGCGAGACGTGTTAATGCTGAGGGTCCGTGCTTGCTGAATGAGAATGAGAGGGTTTATATAGGGAGAGAAATGGTTGTGTTTGATGGACAGCTGGAGTACCCAGGGCCTGGGTAGGTGCATGAGAAATTTACATGATAGGGGATAAGAAAGAATCTTGAGGACGTGGAAAGTAAAATGTCAATTTTACAGAGGGCTGGTGAAGGGGATAAGAACGAGTCTTGTGGAGCTGGAAAGTGAGATGCTGAAGAGGAAGTGGTCAAAAGTGAATGTCAAGCTACAGAGGTGGTGGGTCCCTTGGGACTCCATTATATTTTCTAAGTTCTGTTCACCTGTAAAGTCTAGAGATGGTGTACTATTTCCTTGGGCTTCTTGAAATTGAGCTAGTTGGGCTGGCTAGCTAGTTTGAGTTACTGGCCAGGTTGGGCCGGTTGATTGTATAGTTAGTTTCGAGCTAAAGTAGCCGGGCGGAGAGGACGGAAGTGACTCTTGCTTTGCGGGCCCATCTTTCTGTTTTCTTCTGATAATGCTGAAATAGCGTTGTGTGTTGCGTGGTGAAGGCAAAAGGGAAAAACCTGGTACCCATGTCCTTGGGCCAATAGATCTTTTCTGTATATGTTTCGCCTGCTAAGAGATATTCATTAGGATCTTCTCTAGCCTATCCCAAGTCCAGTTAGATCCTTGAGCCTCTAGTTGATCCATTAAAGAAGGAAAAACATCCAAATCAGTATCAGAATCAGAATGGTAATCTTCAAACTCGGGCAGGCTCAATTTTTAAATTTACCCCTTCTGGGGAAGAGCTATCAATTGTACAGATCACACATGCTTCTTCAAGGACTAAGGAAGTAATTTGTCCCAGGATCATAAACCCATAGCTTGGCTAGTAGCCCGTACCCTTCGAAAATAATATACGAGCTGGCATTGACAGCCATATTTTTCTGAGGTTTCACAAACTTTGTTCCTGTTTTGACACTTGAGTTTGGGACTGAATTCAGCTTCATACTGGATTGTCATTCCTTTTGATGCGTTCTGGTGTAAATGTTTCAGGGCATCACATAATTTGGCAAAAGACTTCAAAAGTAGATCTTTCGGTCAGTCGTCTTATGTAGATAGAAATATCTTCTGGGATAGTATTTGGAAGTCCTAATAGTGTTTGTTGCCTCTGAGTTTCTTTGTGCTGTCGTCGCTTCTGATTAGGCTCTTAATTGTCACAAAGTTAGATATTTTAGCTTGTGGATCACAGGTTCTATATTCTTTGGAGGTGGCATAGTTGTAAGTGCTTGAGCATAAGTTTTGTCTTTTGTTTCTGTTTCCATGGTTTTCCACCAGTTTTAAGAAGCTCACTAACAAAGAAATTTGGTCCAATGACTGTCCTTGCTATATTGAGGGCATCTTCCAGAGAATAAAAACCTTTAAATGAAGGATGTTCACATTCTTGTATAGCAATAGTGAAGCGCACTAACAAAGAAATTTGGTCCAATGACTATCCTTGCTATATTGAAGGCATCTTCCAGAGAATAAAAACCTTTAAATGAAGGATGTTCACATTCTTGTATAGCAATAGTGACTTCTTCCCAGTCTTGGTAAACTCCTGCTTGTGTTTCTGAGAATACCACATAACAAGAGAACTTCTTTCCTATTGGTCTATGTACTGTTGTCTGGAAGTAATTGGCCAGAGCATTGATAATTGCTATGTTGTAGTTGACACTTCCTAGAATTGTAGGAATATTCCAGATGTTGTCAAGTAAGCAAGTTTGGATGTGATCAAGCTTGTCTCTTGCTGTAAAGTGAAATTGTTCCTCATAGCGAATAAATTGTTGAAGTTCTTGATTGCCAAACCGCATGGTCCTCATTGAAAATGTTTTTACTTTCTTTTGTTTATCCATTGGTGTACTGTCATAATCATGAAGTTATGTAAAAGTCTAGAAAGCGTGTCGGCTAAGGAATTATTACTTCCTTTATATGCTCCCAGTGAATAGTTAGTCCTTTATTTATAATTGTATCTGTGAACTTTAACCATCTTTTTGAATCCTTTTGTCTGCTGGCTGTATTTGACTATAGCTTCACAATCTGTTCGGACGGTAATTTCTTATTTGCTGCATATAAAGAGTCTGAAAGCATCTAAACAATAAATTACCTTTAATATTTCATAGTCAAGAGAAATGACCTTTTTCTTTGTATTGGCTAGAAGCATATCGACAGATAGCCTCAGAGGTTTTTGTGTCATATTTAGATCGTTTTCGATAAAGAACTCCTCCCCATCCAGTTTCACAACCATTGGTTTCTATAATTAAGTAATCAGTATCCAAAGGTAGTCGTAAGACTGGTATTTTTTTTACCATTTCTTTAATCTGTCTAACTAGGTCTAGGTCTTGTTGATTAAAATATTTTTGTCCCGTTAAGGAGGTTTTATTGTACAAGGGTCAACTAATTTTTCCTATGTCTTTCAGGTATTGTCTAGCATAGTTGAGAAGTCCTAAGAATGATCTTAGAGTTTTTGTATCTTCTATTTTGTTGGGAAAACTTAGGGGGTGTTTGGTTTGCGCCATTTTCCATTTTCATTTTCCAGAAAATCGTATTTTCTAGTTTTTTGGAAAATGACTTTTTTTCATTCTCCAGTTTTCCAGAAAACGCTATGTTTTTTTCTGGAAAACAAAGCTGGAAAATGCAAACCAAACATGTTTTTCAGAAAACCGCATTTTCTATAGAAAATGAAAATGGAAAGCAAACTGGAAAATGCAAACCAAACGCCCCCTTAATATTTTTGAGGTAATATGAGATTGTAATGAGATTGTTCCTTGTCCAATTTCAGCTCCAAGGAAGTCTATATGTTAAACGGCTAGCTTCATTTTGCTTTGGGAGATTATTAAACCATGTGTCTCAAATAAGTTAAATACCATATATAAATGTGCGTAGTGTTCTTCCTTTATTTTGGAGAAGACCAAAATATCATAATATAGACACAAGTACAATTGGCTAGGTTCCTAAAAATAGTGTCCATTTTTCTTTGAAAAATTTATGGTGCTACTTTTAGGCTAAATGGCATGACTAACTAAAAGTTGCCTTCTGGACAAGAAAAAGTAGTCCATTCTACAGAATTAGGATGCATTTTGACTTGCCAAAACCCAGATTTCATATCAAATTTTGAGTACCATTTAGAGTCTTGAATTTTGTTAAGTAGTTGATCTTTATCATGGATTTTATATCCATCTTCCCGGCAGTTATCATTTAGACGTTTGTAGTTAAACACCATTTTAGATTGTCCCCTTTTCTGTTATGCTCCTTTGTTTACAATGACGGCTGGACTTCTATGTCTAGAGGTCGAGCGCTGAATGGCTCCAAGGGCTAATAAATGGTTGATGTGCCTGGTGCATTCTTCAGTTTCCTAGTTAGTATATTTTAAGTCTTACGCCTTTATTGTAAGATCTGGATTGATTATTGTTAATTGGCAATATGTTTTATCGTGTTTTGTAGGGTTTTCGCCAACAATTTCTAATTTTTCTAGTCGGGAGATCAGAGAGTCTAGGTCAAGTTGGGTAGTTATTAAGTTTCTTAAATATGTAAGGGAGAGGAGATCTTTTGGAATGTCTAAATCCATGCAGTTTAAGTCTTCTGGAAAAAGGTCATCTTGAATTAGTTCTTGATATGCTAAGGAACAAGAAAGTTCTTGTTTTATTAAGCAAGAACTTTTACATGGTGTATTAGTGACAACTGTTTGTATCAGTGCTTTTAAGGCTATGTCTTTAATAGTTGGAGTTGTAGGATACAGAGGCTTACTGGGAACTGAAGGATAATCGGACACAATTGGAGATTCTATAGGTGTAGAGAGAAAAATGACATGGAAGGGAGAGAGAAGTTCTAAATGTATCACAGTTTTTATAAAATCTTAAATGTTTGTTTGTAACGAATTTGGTACTGGATAGTTGTTGGCCATCGAATTGCGTACTAACCATTAGTTGATTAGCAGTTTTGACGAGTTCCGGGGGTACTATGGATAGAATAGTTTCTTCGTCTATTGTAGAATTTGTAGCCCCGCAGTCAAGAAAAGCATGTAGTGTAAATTCATGTCCATGAACTGGGGTTTTTTTATAAAAACCATATCAGTGTCTGAGCTTGGTTCAGTTATGGTCATTCTTTTTCCTTTATCTTGTGATATGGAGGCATTGTCTTTTAGCAAGTTCTGCTTCTAATATATTAAGTCTGGTTTCTAAAACAGAGACTCGAGTTTCAAGGAGCACATTTCTAGTGCTTCCTCGGACGTGTTGAGTCGTAGGTATTATTATGTTAAAACTTTGTTGTAGGCATAAGTTGCATATTTGTTTTCTACATAGTTTACATGTTCCCCTTTATCTATGGCTAGGTAGTAGCCGCATAGAAAACAAGGAAAATTATCGGTTCCTGTTTTTAGGACCCAGTCTAGCACATCTGGTTTTGATATTGTATTTTGAGGTATAGATTGTGTGAACATAAGATTCATAGCATCTAAATCCTCCCATTGGTCTGCTAAGTCATCAAGCCCTTGCTGGAGGCTGTATATTTGTCTGTCAAGGTATAAGGGTTGTCAAGGAATGAATTGATTAATGGAGGCAGCTATTTCTTCTATGTCCTCTATAGAGACAATAGAATAGAAGAGGTATCAGATACATCCTCTTGAATTGCTATTAAATCCAGGTTTGTGCAAGAGATCAATTTGGCTTCCCAACTGTATAGGTTTTTCTTATTTGGGAATACAGAAGATAAATGTCCTGGTTCATTACAGGCAAAACAAGTTATAGTATTAGTATATGTTTTCTTTGGTTAAATTTTCTGGCATGTTTAGTCTTGTTTAAGTATGACTTCTTTTATTTGTTTTTTCTCAAGTAGTAGCCTTTTCTAGGTCTAATTTTGGGCTTAGACTGTATAGTTGGATTACTGAGTTTTCTTCGTTGTTTGTGCCTATGTTGGCTTAATCCATATTGCTGTGGGATATATATTCGGCTGCAAAACCCGTATTGTTGGTTTTTAAGTTGTTTTTGTATTTGAATATAAGTACATTTTCTTAAAGTATTGAGATGATATGTTGAATTCTAACTTCTATATTATTATATTGGGGTGCCACTTTTAAGTCTGTCCATGCCTTGTGGATTTCTTTGCTTAAGTCTCCTGTTATTTTACTAAATAGTCTTTTGCCTAATTCCGGATTACAATAATTCCCTGAGATAGCTGTAAGTGCTAGAAAGTCATTGCAAAAAGGTTTTTGATCCAATTCCAACTAACTAGTTGAAGTTGTTCTAAGTCTCTCATGGCTTCCCTTTGTCGTATATCTAATCTTGTATTGGCATCTCTAGCAGTTAAAAGTCTATGGATGGTATAACAAAAGTTTAGTATGTTGTTTGTTCCCTTGGGCTGCTATACGAGCTATTTCCTCAGGAAATTTTGCTTTGTAGGCTTCCCAGGCGGCTCTAGCTACGTCGCCTAAGTAATTTTCTTCTACACGAATCATGACTTCTCCTATTTCTGTCTAGCTCATGTTTGACTTGATAATCTCTTCTAACAGAGACAATCCATTGTTCTAAATAATTATCATACAGCTGGGGATCATTGCATTCAGCTATGTTTAAAAGTACTGAATTTTTCCCAAAATAAGTAATCTCAGGTGGACGTCTTTGTCCTAGGGTTCTGAGAAGTGGATTATTGTTGGTATATTGAAGGATTGGTGTCCTTGGTGGATTACCTTGTCCATAATCAGTGGTTCGCATAGAACTTTCTGGATATTACATTATAGGTGGTCTAGAAGTGGCAGATGTATTAGTAGATTCTGCTGGGTATCTATACTTTGTTTCCTAGCAATTATACTATGGTCTCCATCAAAATATAATTCCCAGTCATTCTCAAGTTTTTGTTGTATCTTTTCAAAGTCTTCGAGTCCAGTTAATTCATTAGGGGTCAGATAAGTTGCCATTTCTGAGGGCAAATATAAAAATTCGTCTAAGTCATCAAAAAACCCATATTGTGGTTCTTGATGTAACATAAAAGTCATGTTTTCTACTGAAGGTGTGCATTGCTGACTACTGTTATCTTCTATATTCATTAGTTTTAAATTATCTTCTTTTTCATTATCTTCATTCTGCGAAGTAGAAGGCTTATAATTGTTGAATCTTACTGTGAGGTCTCCCTTCCTATCTTTGTACATTATTGATTGCGTTGGTTGTAAGGTCCGGGATGGTATATCTAAAGTGATGTTCCATTCTAATTCTGCTAAGGTTTCAGAGGAAAAATCCCTTGGTTTTAGGAAGTATATTCCTCTAGAAGTAAGAGCCTTAATGATATCATTAATTTGTACTCTAAAACTATTATTAATCTGAGTCATTGTTTTTCCTAAGAAAATGATATCAATTTGAATATTATCTTTCTTTAAGTCTCCATAACCTTTAGTTTTAATTATGATTTTAATATGTTTAACGTAGTCTTGAATTGTCATATTAAAATTAGGGGAAAAGTATGTGATTTCTATGTTATTGTTCATATTGACTTCAATAAGCCCAAAAATTGCCTTTTCTTTGTCTACAAATCTTGAGTCATATAGGACAAGTAACACCTTGCCTCTGATGCTTTTTCTATTTAAACTTCTAAGGTCAAATATAATTAATCCTAAATGAATGTAATTATGTCGTCGACAGAGAAGTATTCGTGTCGTCTCTTCAGTCATAAGAGTTAGATGGGTGAGTAAAGCTGGGCAAGAAGACTTGGTCTGGGGGACTGAGCACGAAGTCCTGGTTCGGGGGAGGGTTGGGCACCGAAGTCTTGGTCCAGGGGACTGAGCACGAAGTCCTGGTCGGGGATCGAGCAACGAAGACTTTGCCAAGCGAGGACTACGGACAGAAGTAGAGACGGGTTGAGGATCGGACGTCTTGAGATCCGGGAGTCTCAGAGACTGAGCATGAAGTCTTAGTCTGGGGGATCGAGCAGAAGTGTCACGCCTCGAAACCAATGGAGTCGTTGATCCAATATAAAATCGGACAGCATCTCCCCTATCCGGCGGACAATTTACACATACATACAAACACACGCAGATAAATATAGGTCGCAGGCCACAAAACAAATATATATAGCATAAGGAAATGAAACACCACAATACTGGAAACATAAAACTCACCTGAGTTGCCCTCGGGGTAGACATGCAGTAAAATCACATCACTAAGTCCAACAAAGGACTCAAAAATACAATACCATACGAATGGATCATGAATACAAGTCTACGATATATGAAAATAAATACAACGCATAAAAAATACTATAAAAAGAAAACAAATGTGGGAATGAAAGAAAATCTTCCTCTTCTAGGATTTAGTGTGTTAACTTGGGCATTATAAATGAGAGTGAGATCTCTTTCTATATCTACTAATTCTTCTAATTTGTGATTAGAAATACTATTTCTTCTCCCTATAATATTATCAAGCCAAGAAGTTGTATTTGTTTATGTTCTTCTTTTCACTTATTGTTCTAGATGGACCGGTAAAAGTCTCAGTTGTAGTTGAGGGTCGTATCAAATTCATTTTGAGTGAGGGGTGTAAAAGGAATAAGTTTTAGGATGTTTTCTAGGAATTACTTGTCCCGTAAATAACTTATTTAAGTCTTTTGCTAAACTATCTATACTTTCTTTCCACTCTGTGGCTAGTGTTGTTTTTTGTATTTGTTTTTAAATTTGGAGTACTTTATTTTCTAAAAGTGTGAGTTTATGGTGTAAGGAAGATAATAAGGCTATGATAGTATTATTTTATTGAATTAAAACTTGATCTGCTTGTCCAGTAATATCAAGTTTATAGCCGATATCTTGATTCTTTGAAAAATGTTTGGAAAATTCTAAGGTGATAAATCCTGTCAGTAAAATGGGTCCTATGGAAAGTCCATCGATTCCCAGTCTCCAGTGAAAATAAAAAATATCTATCCATTTAAAATCTTCTTCCAATTGGATTAATGGATCGTCCAATTGGAAATGATGACAGAAAACGTGGGTCATTAAAAGGAGTTCGAACAAGCAAGTAATGAAAGGAACATCGGAGTTTGTCGCTAGGTATTTGACCAAATATGATCGTTCAGTTCCTATAGAACCTATCACTAAAATACCCCTAGAAGGGGATAGGGCTAAACGGAGCGAGAAGGGCTTTCCATGAGATGGGAAATGAAAACTATTAGCCCCACACAGGGTTTGTGAATAAGTGATTGTCTGATCAAAATATATATTTTCAAAATTTAGTTTGTTCATTTATATTAATGTCTTCTAGCAGAGCATGCATATTTTTAAGGTCCTCTACTATCTTTGTTGTGATTATCTCTTTCAGTTGTAATAGGACTGTTTGAGTTTGACACTCAAATTGTTTGGCTAGTAGTTCAAAAGGGTTATGATTATTGTTTTTATCTATTAATTTTGACAGATTTAAAATTTCTTTCTTGGTAAGAATATTAAATAGATTAACCTGGCTAACTTTTCTGTTTAATGAGTCTTGATAGTCTTTTAAGAAATCTATGTTTCTTCTCAAGTTGTCTAGTAGTTGTGTTTGTTGTATTACAGTCGTAGATATTTGTTCTAATATATGATAGATATGGTTTTGTTGAGATGCTATAGAAGTGCCTAAACTAAGAACTAAGTCTATAAGAGTATTTAAGTGGGGGTCCTCACTATGTAGGCAGTGGTTGGATGCTCTCGATCGAGTATAACAATTATGGTTAAAATGATCTATTGTTATGATATTCCTAATTGGGGTTTGTAGTGCTAGATCTAAATAGTCTAATATTGGAAACTCCTTAAAGTCAGATGTATAAGAAGTCATACATTTGTGGTTCGCAAAATCATAAGGCTCTGATACCAATCTAATTGTGAACAGTCATAATGAACAGTAATTGTATATATATATATATATATATTCCACATATGTCATTTAAATGCTACCCTTGCTTTTGGTTTCTTATTCTCATCAAATAGTTACAAGTTGCTGAATTTTCTGGCTGAAGCATGATATCACATCTTATTGGTTGTGGAATCAAGCTTATTCTCCTTCCTTTTTCATCGTGCCTTTTTCTTTTTTAAATTTTCTCTTCTCTTGAAGCATCCTCTCTTTTAAGTGTTCTACATTATTAACATATGGTAATCCTCTTATATTTTTCAGTATGGATTCATTAACTTTTAGATATGTTGTTGATGTTTTATGAATTGCTTTCTTATCAATTTAGGAAACAACTAGTACAGATTAATGGAATGACTTGAAATAAATGCTTTAAGGAAAATCATGAAAAAAAATTTCTTTCTAATGATTCTTCATTTTGGTTCGTATATTTTTTTCAACAATGTCCAACTTTTTCAAAATGTTCATTCTAAAGTATTGCTTATTTTGACATAATAGTAATATATTTAAGATTTTGCTAAGTTTTTGAATTTGACTATTATTACACAACATCTAGGATTAATTCAACTAGCCTTGAATATTGCTTTAACCATGTAAAATGCTTTGAGGTAAATCATGAAATTTCTTTTCTATCTAATTTTTCTTCTTTTCCATTCACATTTTTTTTCAACAATGTCCATTATTTGTTAATTCTTAAGTTGTTACCAATTTAACATACAGACAGAGCTAATTTTTTGAAATTTACTATTGTTACACACCACCTATCTAGGGTTTATTCATTTAGCAATGGGCATTGCTTATCCATGCAAAAAATAATAAAAAAATATACTAATTGCATTCATTAGTTATTGGTCATGTTATTAACAACTCACAATAGGAAATCTAAAATTGACATCAATAGTAATCTCCATAGTATTCAATATTATATTCACATTCATTGTTTGGTTTCGATCTCGGATTGGACAATACAGTATCGTATCGTGTCATGCCAGCATGATTTCCATTCTTTTAAATATAAAATATATTAACAAAAAAATTTAATCTAAATATTTAAAAATAAAAATATAAAAAATAAAATATTTGTTTTAAAAATATATTAATCAATAAAATAATTTTATTAGACTCTTCGGTGATCCTTACTCCTTTTCAAAAGGGCAGCAACATACCTATTGTTTTTTTGTTATTTTCTTCTATATAAATGGAATACCCATAGAAATAGAATACAAAGAATTGATTTCCTAGGATACACCTTTCTTTTTATCAAAAAAAAATTAACCTAAGTTTTAATTAAAACTAACTAAAAAAAATCAATAGTAGTCTCCATAGTATTCAATATTATATTCACACGCATGGTTTGGTTTCGGTCTCGGATTGGACAGTACCGTATCTTGCCATGCCGGTATGGTTTCCGTTTTTTTAAATATAAAATATATTAACTAAAAATAAAAAAATTAATCTAAATGTTTAAAAATAAAATATATAAAAAATAAAATATTTGTTTTAAAAATAAATATATATTAAATTAATGAAATAATTTTATTAGATTTTAATTAAGTATATTTAATTATCCCAATCATAACTAGGAGTTGATTAAAATTATTAACCTAAGTTAAAAAAAAAACCATCAGCCCTATTCCACTACGCCTCCAATCTTGCACGACTGACGTGTCACCGGGCTTGCGCGATGCGTCTGGACTCATTGCCAAACTCACGCGATATGTTCGGATATACTCGACCACGATTCTGAATCATCGGTTTGATGGTTCATGTCAGGTCAACCCTTAACCTTAACCGCCCAAGACGGTTACGGTTCACTGTTTGGAACTGCCGGTTCACGGTTCGGTTCACGATTCTCCACGGTTTGTGATGGTTCGAGATTATTATATTAAAAATTTAAAATTTAAAATTTATTAAAAAATGGGCTTGCATTTATTTAAGTTGCCTATGTATTCCCTTAAGGTATAAGGGAATTAAAGCCCACGTAGTACTTTTACATTTTTACTCTTTTATATCACTCACTTCCATTTCGTTCCGTTCTCGTTTATTCGTTCCTTCTGTATCAAATTTTTCGACTTTATTTTCTGAAAGTTGCATTCCTTGGATTCTTTTCTCAGCTCTGGTCCAATCGTCGAGTAATGCTTGGGCTTCCAATGAGTCGGGAGACATAGTCGATCGTCGTTCATCTAATATGTTTCCACCGGCACTGAACGTTTACTCCACAACAACAATTGACACTGGACAAGCTAAAATTTCTTTGACAATTATGGAGAGAACAGGAAAACTTTAAGCCTTTTGTGACCACCACTTTAGGATATCGAAATCTTCGCTATCTGCTTCATTAAAATCAAAAGAAGTCTTAAAATAATTCTAAGTTCCTGTGTGGAACCTGAGGATCCTCGTGGACGTTTCATCCGTTCTTTTAATAAAAATTGACTTTTGTAAGTTTTAAATTAGTACTAGTAGTTTGTCGTGTTTCAGAAATATTAGTTTGTATTCCATATTTTACATAATATTAATTATAAATATCATATAAATAATTTCTAATATTATATATAATATAAGCTGGATCAAGAGAAGAAGAATCTTTAATAGGATTAAAACGTCATAATATAAAGTTAACATTTTTTTTAAAACTTCTAATTTAAATCTAGGATCTAAAGCAAATGCAATTAAATAAAAAATTCACTAAAACTAAATGAGCAGTGGGATAATAAACATCGGAAAGTTGTTTGGTTGTATCGTTAAATACTTTTAAAATTTCACAAATATTTCTACAAATATTCCATTGTTGTGAAAATAAATATATATTAACGTTATTATTTTGTGCAAAAAATAAATATAATAATTCTTTATATTGAAATGAATTTTGTAATAATTGATATGTTGAATTCCAACATGTTGGTACATCATGTGAAAATTTTTTAGGTCTCATTCCATTAGCTTTACAAAACCTACTCTATTGTTTCATCATAGATGGATCAAACAACAACAACAACAAAGTCTTATCCCACTAGGTGGGGTCGTCTAGGTTCCTTCATCATAGATGGATGCGACCATAAATATGAAATTTCGATTCTAATGGGTTTAATATAATTTTCTAAAAGTTTTAATCCATCTTGAACATATAACTTTAAAACATGACATACACAACGAATATGAAAAAATAAACTATCAATAATAAGTTGTCAAACAAATTTTAGTTCTTCTATAGAAGCGGTATTAGAACAAGCATTTCTAATGATATTGAAAATATTTTATGAGTTAATCTATATTCTTCTAAAATTAAACAGAATAATGTGCAATATTATGGGCAGCATGTGATTTATCAAAAACTCTATAAACTATCAATCTTTTTTTTTTTGAGGATCCAAGAATTATTAATCCAATGACAAGTCACACCCATATAAGAATTAGTTTGTCAATGATCACTCAAAATATCAGAATATAAAGAAATTTTATTATTTAATTTACTAAATTCATTAATTAAATTTTTTTTTCTTGTTTTAATAATCTTTTAATTGTACGAGTAAGTGTTGTTCTAGGAACACGTTTAACACATATATTAAGAGATTCCTTACAAAAACTTCAAATATACATTTAGATCCAAAACTAAAAGCAAGGTGTTCTACGGAAATAATTTAGTTAATGATTTTCTTAATTTATTATCAGAATATAAAAATAAACCGGAATCAGTACTACTATCGCTAGAAAATCTAGATAATTGTACTTGAGAACGGTCAGTCCATATTCTGTTGGGTGTTTTGTTTCTACGTGTCGTTTCGACGACCCATAGCCATCGCCAACTTGGAATTTGTTGGAAGCGTTGCAGTACTTACATTTTGCACACAATTCTCCCGACAAAAGAGTGACATTCTCAAAATGTTTAGTAAAAATAGAAGATTTTAGAAAAGGATTTTCCTGAACCTTAGAAGTAATTACATCGATACTTCCTTGTGTTTTCGGCGTCAGAAGGTGATGGGCTTCAGTTTCATCATTGGTGGATTGAATTTGAATGTTGAGATCCTCGTGCATTATTTCTTTTCCCCTCTGAGATCGAGATGATGAACCTCGCTACTCCACTTGGCCGGGGCAAGATTTGCCCTATCAAAATTGGACATTCTTATTATTATTCTTAGCTGTGGGATCGCTCCTCTCCCCGGTTATATGACATTCTCATGGTATTCTTGGCCCTCTTATTATTATCCTCCTGACCGAGGGATCAAGTTCCTCTCCCTGATTAAGATGGGATGAGACTTCTAATATTCAGGGCATTCTTGGCATTATCATGGTATTCTTGGCCTTTGTATTATTATCCTCCTGGTTAAGGGATCGAGTTCCTCTCCTCCGGAGAGGATAAGACTTTTAGTCCGACCCCCAACAGACGCGTCTCGACTCGTAGGACCGCTGATATGTCGGAGGATCCGCCTCGACCGTTGTCCTGGAGGAGGAAGGAGAGGAGGAACCTGAGTGGCTGAAAAGGATCTAATCAACCCCAATAGTTATAACATGGCCCTTCCAGCATTGTAAGTCATAAAAGTACAAATGACAAACTATTTGTTAAGATTTTTTTTCTTTTCCACAAAGTTGAACATTCCATAATTTGCAATGCTTTTAATGGAATTTCTGTTGGTGCAGGAAGCACCTAAGTCAAACCTGTATTTTGATAATGGCAAAGGGTTCAAAAGTTAAGATGTTATTGTGATCTAACAAGCTTACTAAGTGTGCAGGAAAAGTCCTAGGTACACTAAGCAAAAAGTCCTGGTCAAGGACTGGGCAAGAAGACCTAACCGGAAGTTGGGCAAAGAAGTCTTGGTCGAGGACTGGGCAAAGAAGTCCTGGTCGAGAATTGGGCAAGAAGTCCTGGCAAAGGGCTGGGCATCGAAGACCTGACCGGATGTTGGGCAAGAAGTCATGGTCGCGGATTGGGCACGAAGACTTGGTCAGGTGGATTGGGCAAAAGTTCAACCTGAGGAGCCGGTTGGCAAAAAGGTAAACTCTCCTGAGAGGAGTAGATGAGGACACGTTCCCCGTGCGAGGGAACAGTAGGCGTTGATTCGACCTAGGGATCCATTTGGGAGACCCAAAGTCAGAACCAAGACAGCTTAGGCTGTAAATAATGGCTAACATGTTTGCTTCTTTTTGGACCTAACCTTGGTTGCAGGGATCGAAGGACTGGTTTTCTGCAGTTGAGGCGCCTCAATGGAGTGAGGCACCTCACTGGGGCTAGGCGCCTGGATGGATACGGCGCCCCAGTGCAAAGGCAAAACAGAAGCAAGCAAAGCAAACTGCCACGAAGCCTCTGGACGTACTTAGCTCAAGCGCCCGAGACTATTCGGGCACCCCCATCAGCTCAGGCGCCCCTGTGAAGATGGATAAGCATTGACCGAGCATGCGGATAAGAGATCGCGCAAGCAAGGCCACGTGTAGGCGCTCCCATCGACACAGGCGCCCCCATGGGTGCTATAAAAGGGGGTTCACCCCCAAGGCTTCAACACACATCGCTCTCAACGCTCCAAGACTTTTCGTTCAAGCGCTATGCTCCGACCAGCTTCGACTTCGAGATTCCAGCGCCGACGACAGCCCTTTGCTCCGAAATTTGATCCACCTCGGGCGTCGGTAACGAAAAGTGTTGCAAAGTTCATTTTCAGTTCTATTTCTGTACTCAACTTGTAAAACTTTTTTACGACTATAGAATTGCCCAAAGTAAACGGTCAAGGACCGTGGGTCTTAGAGTAAGAGCCAACCGCGACTCCGAACCAAGTAAAACTGACTTGTGTTCGCGTGTGTTCTATTATTTTCCGCTGCGTAACTGCTTTGTTTTTATCCGAAAAATTGATATCGATATTCACCCTCCCCTCTATCGATTTCTCCGATCCAACAAGTGGTATCAGAGCGGGTGGCTCAAATTTGGTGCAACCACCAATTTGAGAGTTTTTTTTTCGGATTTACGAAATTAATTTTAATTTTTTTTCGAATCTTTCTCGTTAATCGAGGTTGGTGCAACACCACTCGATGGTTTCTTATTTCTATTAATTTTCTTCCGCACTACTAATCCAAGACCAAGTCTTGGAACAAGTTTGTCTTGTTTTTGTAAACTTTCAGAAAATATTAATGGTCATACAAGAGGGATTCAACACAGCCAGACCACCGCTTTTCAGTGGAGAAGATTTCTCCTACTGGAAAAGCAGGATGGAAGTCCACCTGAAAACTCAGGTGGACATGTGGATAACTATCCAATCTGGCTTGGAGATTCCCAAGAACGCAGAAGGAGTGCCACAACACTACTCTGAATGGGGTGCCTCATTGAAAAAGAAGATCGAAGCTGATGCAAAGGCAACTTAGATGTTGCAATGTGGATTGACCAAGGAAGAGCTGAACCGGATGGGTCCCTTCAACAACGCCAAAGAACTTTGGAAACAAGCTGATTGAGCTGCACGAAGGTACCTCCGACACCAGAATCAGCAAAAGGGATCTATTGCTGAACAGACTTTACACGATAAAGATGAATGAAGGAGAATCAGCAGCACAGCTCCACACCAGAATCCAGGAGCTGATGAATGGGCTGCACATAATAGGTCACAAGGTAGAGAGCCGTGACTTAATCAGGTACACCCTAAACACGTTCCCTAGGAACACACTGTGGGCATCTATGGTAGATGCTTACAAGGTTTCCAGGGACTTCTCAAAAATTAAATTAGATGAACTTTTCTCAGAATTAGAATTGCATGAACAGACTAACTACACTATGGTCGAGAAAAGTATTGCCTTTATTGCAGGTAAATCCCAAGGAAAAGTCGCCAAGAAAAAGCCTCAACCAGCACCCGAGTCTGACTCGGCATCAGACTCAGAAGACAGTGAAGGAGATCGACCCAAGTTGGTTCGACTAGCTCAGGACTACTACAAGGAGCTGAAACACCAGACAAATAGAAAGAAAGCAAGCCGACGAAAGGAAGATCCAGCTGAACCTTCAACTTCAAAAAGCAAAACAAATGTCACCTGCTATGAATGCAACAAGAAGGGACATTACAAATCAGAATGCCCAAATCTAAAGGAAGCCAAGAAGACTCGAAGGAAGAAGGCTCTCCAAGCCACCTGGGATGAATCTTCCTCCGAAGAAGATGAAGAGGCCCTGCAATCAAATCTTCTCGCTTTAACTGCTTCGGAAGACATCGACACCGGATCAGAATCGGAGCCAGACGACGGAAGGCTCATAATCTCGGAAAACGACCAAATAACGGTAAGACGTTATTCCGAAATTGAATTATCTAAATTAATTGCTTATTTATCTCGCAACTTGGCGAAAGCCAAAATCCGGGTCGAGTCCTTCCGACAGGAAGTAAAACTCCTGAAAGAGAAAGCCCACTCGAGATCCTTGACCGAGAAGGTTCAAAAAGGAAACTCTACTCAAGTTGAAAAGCTTGAGAAAGAGAATTCCTCCTTGAAAACTCAAGTCAAGGAGCTTAGAGTGGCTTTAGAACGATTCACTTCGGGTTCCAAGGGTCTCGATATGATCCTTGGAAAACAGAAGTCCGTTCTTAACCGATTTGGATTAGGGTATCGAATCAAGTCTAGACAAAGGTCTTATTATGTTGTATTGAACCAATCTAGAACTCGAGTTCAAGCATGGGTCCTCAAGCTCTGTTTGAACAATCAAGCTGGACCAAACCAGTATTGGATCCCCAAGGACAAGATTCACATCCTGCCTAATCATTATCGAGGCTATAGTCCAGGGGGAGCCAATTTAAAAATAATTTTCATAATTAGATAAGTTTTTTTTTTAAATTTTATTGCATGATTGCTTGTTTATTTCCTTCTGCAATTCATTATGCTTAGACCTAGGACTGGTTAGAATAAGGACTAAATGACTTAATTGAAATTTGAACAACATAGTATTGGGTGGAGGTGAGATGATAGTACGTTAGGGAAGTCATTTTGGTGGAACTAGCCGAAGCTACCGATCCAAGACCCAAACTAGTTAGACTAAAATCTTTCAAGAAGTAACTTGAAGATGAATTTTCAATAAAAGGCTTTGTCAAGGAAAGGGTTGATGATCCAATAAGGCTACGGCCAAAGAAGGCCTAGTGCCTCGCCAAGACCTAGAAGCCAATTATTGAAAATCAAATTCACTTTACTATTGTCAGATTTGAATCTAACACAAATTTTAATTAATCTTAGATTCAATACAATTTTTCAAAATAAACGTTAAACTTAATTAAATTTTTTTAAAATTAGTTTAACCTTTCAAAATTAACCATGCTTTTCAAATTAAAATCTTTGTTTTTGTCAAAACCTGTCCCACAAGAACTCATAAGGTTAACATGGTTGATCACGAAGAACTGGGTGGGATATCTAGGACTTAATGGTATAACTCATTTTGAATATAGTCTAGGGCTTAATCGGTCGAGTCAACGGTCAAATTGGTTAATGGTTAAACCCTGGTCAACACGGGCGCCCGTGACCTGTCGGGCGCCCGTGACCTGTCGGGCGCCCGTGACCTGTCGGGCGCCTCAGACTTTATTGTCAATCAAGACAGCTTTAGCTGTCACTCCTGACATTACTGACTTGGGCGCTCGTGACCTTACGGGCGCCTCAACCTTTTTCTTCACCCAATGCGGTCAGACCTGTCAAAAGGCAGCTGACAACCTGTCCCGGGCGCCCCAATGAACAAAGGCGCCCGACCCTTCACGGGCGGGCATAACCTTATATAAGGCCAACAATTCCACTCCATCCCCCACACCAAACGAATTTCTTCTCCATTCCTTCTTCTTCCCAAGGCGCCCGAATGCTCCCTCCTTGTCTTCAAACATCCCGCTTCGACAATGCCTCCCCGGTACTATTTTAATTATGCACTTAGAATTAATTTTCCTATTTTAGCACTTAGTAAATGCATAATTTTCGTTATCTATCTAGAAAACGTCGTGTCACACAAGCTGACCCCGGGGCCGAACCTAGTTCGGATCTTAGGTTTCCAACCCTAGCCTTGTTTAACAAATTCTCATCCACCACCTACAAACCTATCAAGACGAGTTTCTTGAATAGACAATTTTTTACTCAATCTTTCCCAGTAGTAATGGATGCTATAAATTTCTATCAATTAGACCATCTTGTCTACTGTACACATCCAGTAAATTCGACATTGTGTGCCGAATTTTACAACAACCTAGTCAAAATTGACGACCTACTCTACTCTACCACTGTACAAGGCACTCCTCTCATTATTTCTCCAACTTTGTTCAATCGATTCCTCGGACTATGACAATCACAATCGACTTTTTGTTGTTATCCTCCGGCCAACCCTCCCTTCGCTCCCCCCTATTCGCACATCAACTTAAACACTCTTTACTCCTACTTTTTCGGAGATGTGCGGAACCCGTTAGCACGGTGGTTTCAATCCGTTGACCTCCGAGTTTAGGATTATGCTCTCTACAGAGTTATAGTTCGTTGTGTTCTCCCACTCACCACCCGAGATGTCGCGACCATGCGACCTTTTCACACTTTTCTACTCTGCGCTATGATCCATCAGCTAGATATAGATATAGGCTTCCACATGTTCCACACCATCATTTACGCATCGAGCGTATCTACTCACGATCGAGTACGAACGCCCTACTGTCACATTATCACCGCCCTCCTTCACCACCATGGTTGCGACATCACTGCTGGAGAGATCATCTCAATGACCGAGTTTGATGAAATAGGGTTTAGAAATTTCTCTTTAGCGGGAATAGACGTTTCGGCCACCGAGGTCCTATCATGGAGACGAGAGAGGGCTCGACGACAGGACGACTCTGACGAGAAGGTGGAGGTAGACGTGGTTGATCTCGCTGCCGAGATCAACGAGCACTTACAGGAGCCTCCTCCACTGACCACCAACCAGTGCATTACACTACTGCAGACGGAGATGCACAGCCTCAGGGAGGGGATGGAGGCCCGTCATGTTGAGTATATGGAGGCACTACAGAATGAACATAATATGAACGAGGGCTACCACACTGAATACTTGGACATTCTTCACACCGAACATCAGGCAAACGAGGCTCGTCACATTGAGCACATGGACACCCTCCGAGCCGATCGAGAGACAAACGACGCACGATACAATGAAATGATGTCCTTGTTTCGGTCTTGGCAGCCTGGCTCATTCGACCCTCCTGGCCCTTCTTCATAGATCAGAGTGNCCGAGCCGATCGAGAGACAAACGACGCACGATACAATGAAATGATGTCCTTGTTTCGGTCTTGGCAGCCTGGCTCATTCGACCCTCCTGGCCCTTCTTCATAGATCAGAGTGACGTTTTCAGCTATCTCATTGTATTGTTGACTGTTTGACTGTCCCTACTGAGTAGGGTTGACTTGTGCTTGACTATGGTTTGACTTTGGTCCTCCTGTTGACCAGATGACTCTTATGCATTTATCAGATTTACTTGCCTGCCTATCAGTCTTATGCCAATTTACTTATAAGAATGCTAAGTCTTATACTTCATAATTGAATGTTATGCTTAGTAGAATATGACTACTCTACATTTGTTTCAAAAATTGTTTTATTAATGTTTTGTGAAAAATCCTTTTTGTTTTAAAATGTAAAATGATTTTCCGACTTAGTTTTTTTTAAAAAAAACTTACCCCCTTTAAAACTAGGGTTTTTTCGCAAATGGACTTAGCTTAAGCCTTAACCCTAGAACTGCATGCACCTATAGATCTAGAAGCCAGCATCTCACAAGCACCTTAGGGTACTTTTGATTGATAACCTAGACTGGGTTGAGATGCTTAGGTCTATGCCTTGATTCAAGATGCTTTAAGTCAGCGCATTTGCAGTAATTGGGGCAGTAAATACCAATTGAACAACAATCAGGTTAAGTGTCAAGCTTAGAAAATCTAACTTGATCAGATCACTTAACTTGACTAATCCTAGTGAAAGCTACTGTTTATGACAGTTATTAAGTAGCTAACTAGGTTAGACAGGACCCGAAAAAGAAGATATAATTTGGTTTGGTCCAGTTTATGCTTATTAGAGTTGGTTCAATACAGAACTTCATTTTTTCTAATTTTTTTTTGCTATAATCATTTTTTTGATATATGGCAAAGGGGGAGAGAAAAGAAGTTTTTCTCAAAATTTAATTTTTTTCAAAACTTTTATCTCCTTTTCAAAAAGTAAAGTAAATAAATGCTTAAAAATGTTTTCAAATCTAAGCATTTCAAAAATGAAATTCTTCTAAGTGTGAAAACTTGAAAAACTTTTTCTGGAAATTCTTCTAAGTGTGAAAACTTGAAAAACTTTTTCTAGAAATTTTTCTAAGTGTGAAAACTTGAAAAACTTTTTCTGAAATTTTCTAAGTATAAACTTGAAAAAAAAATTTTGGAAAATTTTCTAATAAACTTGAAAAACTTTCTGAAAATTTTCTAAGTACAAAGGGAAAAACTTTTTTCTGAAAATTTTCTAAAGGGATTTTTTTTTTGGGAAAGTTCTTAGTGTGCAAAAACTTTCTGGATCTAAAGCACTTAGAAGATTTATAAAAACCCACTTATTTTTGAAAAACTCAGGGGGAGAATTTTCGTTTCAGGGGGAGGAAACTAAGTGTTTTTTTCAATTCATTGCTTGTTAACAATTTTTTAACTTAACTTTTTGAACCGTGTTGCCATAAATCAAAAAGGGGGAGATTGTTGGTGCAGGAAGCACCTAAGTCAAACGTGTGTTTTGATAATGGCAAAGGGTTCAGAAGTTAAGGTGTTATTGTGATCTAACAAGCTTACTAAGTGTGCAGGAAAAGTCTTAGGTACACTAGACAAGAAGTCCTGTTCAAGGACTGGGCAAGAAGACCTGACCGGAAGTTGGGCAAAGAAGTCCTGGTTGAGGACTGGGCAAGAAGACCTGACCGGAAGTTGGGCAAAGAAGTGCTGGTCGAGGACTGGGCAAGAAGTCCTGGTCGCGGACTGGGCACGAAGACCTGGTCAGGTGAATTGGGAAAAAGTCCAACCGGCGGTTGGCAAAAAGGTAAACTTTTCTGAGAGGAGTAGGTGAGGTCGCGTTCCCCGTGCGAGGGAACAGTAGGAGTCGGTTCGACCTAGGTTCCATTTGGGAGACCTAAAGTCAGAACCAAGACAGCTTAGGCTGTAAATAATGGCTAACATGTTTGCTTCTTTTTGTTTTAGGACCTAACCTTGGTTGCAGGGATCGAAGGACTGGTTTTCTGCAGCTGAGGCGCCTCAATGGAGTGAGGCACCTTACTGGGGCTAGGCGCCTGGATGGATACGGGCGCCCCGGTTGAAGGCTGAGGCTCCCCACTGGGGCTAGGTGCCCATATGGGTACGGGCGCCGTTGTGCAAAGGCAAAACAGAAGCAAGCGAAGCAAACTGCCACGAAGCCTCTGGACGTACTCAGCTCAGGCGCCCGAGACCATACGGGCACCCCCATCAACTCAGGCGCCCCTGAGGCTCCCCACTGGGCTAGGTGCCCAGGCAAAGGCAAAACAGAAGCAAGCGAAGCAAACTGCCACGAAGTCTCTGGACGTACTCAGCTCAGGCGCCCGAGACCATACGGGCACCCCCATCAACTCAGGCGCCCCTGTGAAGATGGATAAGCGTTGACCGAGCCTGCGGATAAGAGATCGTGCAAGCAAGGCCACGTGTAGGCGCCCCCATCGACACAGGCGCCCCCATGGGTGCTATAAAAGGGGGTTCACCCCCAAGGCTTCAACACACATCGCTCTCAACACTCCAAGACTTTTCGTTCAAGCGCTACGCTCCGACCAGCTTCGACTTCGAGATTCCAGCGCCGATGACGACCCTCTGCTCCGAAATTCGATCCACTTCGGGCGTCGGTAACGAAAAGTGTTGCTAAGTTCATTTTCAATTCTATTTCTGTGCTCAACTTGTAAAACCTTTTTACGACTATAGAATTGCCCAAAGTAAACGGTCAAGGACCGTGGGCCTTGGAGTAGGAGCCGACCGCAACTCCAAACCAAGTAAAACCGACTTGTGTTCGCGTGTGTGTTTTGTTATTTTCCGCTGCGTAACTGCTCTGTTTTTATCCGAAAAATTGATATCGATATTCACCCCCCCCCCCCCCTCTATCGATTTTTCCGATCCAACAATTTCTCTCTTACTTGTTGCAATCAGCTATGGAGGTGAGAATTTCTTTATCTTTTTTGGTTCTTATTTCTAAGTACCATGGATAGTTACTTTTAGATTAGACATTGTGGAAAGTAATTGGCTGCTGACATTACAGAATCTTCTAGTGGGCAAGTTTTATAGTGTGTCATGATTTATTATGGTTTACATTAAATCAAAAGTTGATATGTACCTCCAAGGTCCCAAGTCATTCTATATTTTAGTTTAAAATGGTATATTGTTACATTCTTTTGCTTCATCTAGCTAAAAATTATTACCCCATGGCAGCAAACATGTGTGATACACCTTGCAATTGAGACACTAGATTTTTGTTGTGCCCAAAGGTTAGTTTATATACCTTTTAGTTTTTCAAGATTATGAACTACTTATATTCATTATTAGGAATTCTTTAGCATAGGTAAAATTGCACTTCGTAATTCTATCTCTCTTCTAGTTGTAAATGCTTTATAGTTAACAATGAACAACAATAAGGTCAGTTTATCACAATCAAATGCATCCCACTTGCTATCTTTCTACTTCATTTGTGACTTAAAATGGATAACCTAATTTTCTCTATATATGAAGTTGATATATTGCTGCTCGATCTCATTTCTATCAGTTTGTCTTTGTAGGTTAAGTCAAATCCTATGAGGGTTACTGAGAGCCTTCCAATTCAAAAGTTGAACATATCAAGAGGAACCATTTGTTTTTTAAAAATTCAGGTTAGTGCCCTAGCCTTTCTCATATTATACTACAGATATACATTTTAACTATTTCTTTATAGCATTTGTTCTTCAAAATGAATGTTTAATAAAAGTACTTTTCCTCTTTCGCAAATGTTGCAAGGATTTGATTCTTGTGACTACTGCAAACATGAAGTTATGTCTCCTGTATGCGCCTACCTTTCAGCAATCTCTTGTGGGAAATCACCATTGTTGCAAGTCACTTGCCTCTGTTGTAATGGTAGGTTTTGATTATACTCATTTAAATTCATTTGCATGTCACATGAAGCAGTATAAATTCACTTGAACCAGTGTTGAAACATTAGTAAGTGATCTCGTCAACTGCATGTATCTTTATTTGCAGCTATATTACTTTGTACTTTGCATTGAATGAAGAATGTATGCTAATTCTTGTCAATACCTTTTGTTAATACAACTATTTTTAAAAAGCTGCATATGCCTTTGTTTATAGTTAGGTTGCTTTGTAGTTTGCTATGAAAGAAAAATGTGTGCTAATTCCTTTTGGTACCTTCTTTACTTGTCTTGGTGCAACTATTTTTGCAAAATGGAGGTCTATTTTTGGTAGAAATGACAATTTATTACTAGAGGATTTTATCTTTGTACAATGTATTCACTCCATATGGCCAGCAATGCTTTTGTTGATTTTTTTTTTGTCTATAAACATATGGCCCATGTTTTGCTATCTTGCACTCATAGGATTATTTGATTGGATGCCCCCTGTTTGTGCTGTGTGCCCCTTCTTAGGGCTGCTTACCGTAACTCCATGCCCTATCTATTAACCCATATTGAATCACCTAGCCCAACTGCCTACTTGGACTCCCTAAACATTCTTTCTAGACTAGTCCAACTAGCTGAATTGCCTACAGGATAATCTAAAATAACATCATGTTACTAGCCATACAATTGTCTAGTCATTTAATAAATTTAATCCTTATAGATTTTTTTTTGTTGTATAAGGTGTATTTTGTTGCTTTATGTTTTTTTTTTATAAGTAAAATTTTATAGCACGAATCAGAGTACAAAAACCAGTCTTTACGAGTTCCTCTAGTTTGACGAAGTATCAAATCAGAGAAAATACTCAGGGACCAGTATACATGAATTTGCACATGAAGATCCTTTCAATATCTAATTGTCTACCCTCCGAACCAGTCTTCCAGTCTCTGTCCAACAACCTTCGGGGATCCAACAACCAATAATATAAGATCACGTATCTATAGCAGTTGCTTAATCAAGGGAAATCCGAGTGGGCCGCCTCTCATGTCCATATATCAGCATGCCTCAAGTAACTATGATGGACACATTTGATCTAAAGAGTGTCTTTCTTTGTCTATATCTGCCACATAACTTTAGCCAGGAGGCTTAGGTTCCAAGCCTTTAAGTCTCAAAATCCCAAGCCACCTTCTTCTTTAGGCATGCACATATCTGCCCATAACACAGGGTCCACATGGAAGACCTACAGATGCTATAGTTGCTATCAATAACACCCTACGGTAGTGGCAAAATGGATAACTAGTAGCATCCCACTTCCTGAAGCATAGAAGTAATGAGTTATGCCTTGTCAATGTAGGATAATGTCTTTTTTGGCCAAATGTTGATCTTTCGGACCAAAGACTCAAGTACGGGTTAACTTAATTAACTCAACTTAATTTTATTTAACGTACTTAATAAAATTTAACTTAACTTAACTAATTTATTAAACTAATTCAATTTAACTTAATTAACCTAATTAATTCAAATCTATCTTTTTTTTAATTTAAACTTAATTCGTAAAATTGATCTAACTTAAACTTTATAAACCATAAATTTAATTTAGAAATTTTTGTTTGTTAATCGAAGTCAATGCTCGCACTGCCTGAATCCAACTCAGGCGCCCTGAATCGCTTCTTAATACACCCACGGTTTTCAGCACCATTGGTTTTCCCATTAATTTAAACCTAATTAATTCAAATCTACCTTTTTTTTAATTTAAACTTAATTCGTAAAATTGATCTAACTTAAACTTTATAAACCATAAATTTAATATAGAAATTTTTGTTTGTTAATCGAAGTCAATGCTCGCACTGCCTGAATCCAACTCGTGTGTCACATGACCACTGAAGCATGCCTACCAGAAAAGCAGATCAAATTATTAAAGCAAGTGGACAGCTCAATGGACGAAACCAAAGGTGCCCCCGCCACGATCAAAAGCATTCTTGGAAAAACAATCCTGGCGTAAATACAAATATCGGAAAAAGAAAGAGCAAAAAATATTACCGCTTGTCCGTTTATGATAGGTGAATAATAAAAATTCGGACCAAGGCCCTTAGATCTATTTATTTTTATTTCGGCGAAAACAGACAAAATTTATAAATTTTTCTTTGTTATCATCTTTTGTATATACCTGTACGAAAAGGAATTGAGCCACGAGGAGCTATTCCTTTTCCTTAGGCGGTATTGTAAAACTAAGTGTAAAACTGTGTGCAGTCACCTGTTTTGGCCAACAACTTTTAATAATTAGGGTATCAGGCACGTGAAAGTAGGAAGAGATAAGATGCGATGGGGCCCTATGAGCACCCGGTCTTACTCATCTACCTTATCACTAGCCCTATAAAAACCCTTCGTAAGCTCTTAGCAGAACACACGGAAAACATCCGGAGCTCTACTAAGAACCAAGTGAGTCTGTACTTGTGATTGCTTCTTGAGTTCAAGTGCCTTAGTGTCTATACTCAAGCGATCCTGTATTATTACCATGTGTTATTTAATATGGTATCATAGTAGAGCTCCGGATGTTTTCCATGTGTTCTGCTAAGAGCTTACGAAGGGTTTTTATAGGGCTAGTGATAAGGTAGATGAGTAAGACCGGCTGCTCATAGGGCCCCATCGCATCTTATCTCTTCCTACTTTCATGTGCCTGATACCCTAATTATTAAACGTTGTTGGCCAAAACAAGTGGCTACATACAGTTTTAAACTTAGTTTTACAATACCGCCTAAGGAAAAGGAATAGCTCCTCGTGGCTCAATTCCTTTTTGTACAGGTATCTACAAAAGATGTTGTGGGAGGTACGAATTCTTATTTGTAATTTTTTAAACCTAACCCTCTCTCTTGAGCATGGCAGTTGCATTGCACAATTGATATTTGAGAAAATTATGACTCCACCGATCATGGAGGTCGAAAATCTGGAAGAAACAATCAGGGCAACTGGATCTTTTGGCTCGACTACGGATAATCAACCACCAATAAGTCAAGAATTGATTCTTGCAGCAGCAGGAAAATCTCCTGGATTTATTGGGGAAAATCCCCTGGAGCATTGGTCCAGAAATAAGGTAATGTGCACCCTGGATATTATTAATCCTGATATCACTATACAGGTCAAACCTTTGAAGCACATCACACTTGCTATGGAGGCCTCTTTCAAAATTCATATAGAGGCCCTATTAAAGCTAAGGGTCATTAGGCCAAGTGAGAGTCGGCATTGAACCATGGCTTTTATTGTTCAATCCGGAACTACTATGGGTCCTATAATGGGACAGGAGAAAAAAGACAAGGAAAGGCAGGTTTTCAACTATAAGACGCTCAATGATAACACATATAAGGATTAATATTCTCTACCTGGCATTAATCTTATCCTAAAGAAGATTGGAAGCAGCAAGGTTTTTTCTAAATTTGACCTGAAATCTGGATTTCATCAGGTCATGATGAACCCTGAATCCATCCCATGGACGACTTTTCTAGTCCCACAAGGACTATTTGAATGGTTAGTTATGCCTTTCGGATTGAAAAATGAGTCAGCAGTTTTTCAGCGCAAAATGGATAAATGTTTCCAAGGCTGCGAAGATTTCTTGGTAGTCTATATTGATGACATCTTGGTTTTTTCCGCTAATGAGGAATTACATTGTCAGCACCTGTGCAAAATGCTGGACATCTGTCAGAAGGAGGGACTAGTTCTTTCTCCTACCAAAATGAAGATTGCTCAGCCTGAGATTGAATTCCTGGGTGTTATTGTAGGTAATCGGAAGATTAAACTCCAGCAGCATATTATCAAGAAAATCATTGATTTTAATGAAGCAACCCTCACCACACTAAAGGGATTAAGATCCTTCCTCGGTATTCTTAACTATGCTCGGTCTCATATACCTAATCTAAGCAAACTATTGGGACCCCTTTATTCAAAAACATCTCCACATGGTGATCGACGATTCAAGCCCTCTGACTGGGCCATAATCAAAGAAATCAAGGCATTAGTCTAAGAATTGCCTGACTTGGAGTTACCACCTGCAGATGCCTACATCATAATTGAAACGGACAGTTGTATGTGTCAAGAGAATTGATAGGCAGAATATTTGACATTAATTGCACAATAATTTGGCATTAATGGTGCAGATTTGCTATTAATGGGCAGAATATTTGGCATTAATTGTACACATTTGGCATTAATGGCGCAGATTTAATTGCACAATGATTTGGCATTAATGGCACAGATTTGCTATTAATGGGCAGAATATTTGACATTAATTGCATAGATTTAGCATTAATGACGCAGATTTTCAAAATTGTATAGCTGTAATTATGTATTATACTATTTAAAGAAGGATTCTCCAGAGGAGAAAGGAGAGTTTTTCACCCTCATTTTCTCTGAGTTTGACATAGTTTCTACTCTCATTTTCTATAAGTTTGACATGGTATCAGAGCCAGTTTCGATCCAAACCTAGTTTTTTTTTCTCCTGTCATTTTTCAAGTCAATCCTAGTTCCTTGTCATTTCTCCAACTTCTTGTTTTTTTCCTCCTGCGTTCTTTTTTTTTCTCGTAATCATGTCTACTGAAAAGCATGATGTCCTATTCGTTCGTCTTAATGGAAAGAACTACGCTACTTGGGCATTCCAGTTCCAGATCTTTACCAAAGGCAACGAGCTTTGGGGTCATATTGACGGAACCAATTCTGCCCCTGACAAAACTATGCATAAGGAGGCATATGCCAAATGGGAGGTCAAAGATGCATAGGTTATGGCCTAGATCATAGGCTCTGTCGAGCCTAATATCGTCCTCAATCTCAGACCCTTCACCATGGCAGCTAAGATGTGGGCATACCTACAGCAAATTTATAGCCAAAACAACACTGCTCGCAGGTTTCAACTTGAACATGATATTGCCAATTTTCAACAGGATAGTCTCTCAATTTCTGAATTCTATTCTCATTTTATAAATCTTTGGGCTGAATATGCTGACATTGTCTATAAAGATTTGTCAACTGACGGACAAGCTACAGTCCAAAAAGTTCTTATGAAATTGAGATATGATTTTGAGGGCATTCGGACCAACCTCATGAACAGGGCTACTGTCCCCTCCTTAGATGAATGCTTAAATGAACTGCTTCGTGAAGAACAACGTCTCCTCACTCAGACAACCATGGAAGAACAAAAATCAGCCTCTGTTCCTATGGCATATGCCGCACAAGGCAAACCACGAGGGCGAGACATGAGTACTGTCCAATGTTTTTGCTGCAAAAGCTTTGGACACTTTGCTTCCCATTGTCCTAAAAAGTTTTGCAATTACTGCAAAAAGGATGGTCACATCATTAAAGAATGTCCAATCAGACCACCGAGGAGAAATGCAACAGCCTTCACTGCCTCTGTTGGTCCTTCTACTACTCCAGTTTTTGTGGATCAAAATTTGCCTAATTCTGTGCCAACTTTGACACCTGAAATGGTTCAACAAATGATAATTTCGGCATTTTCTGCTTTAGGTCTTTTAGGTACCGCTTCTTTACCTTGTTCTCCTTTGTATTTCGACTGCGGGGCATCCAATCATATGACTAACAATGTTACAAATTACTCTGGTAATTTGCAAATACATACTGCCGATGGAAATACTTTACCTATCACAGCAATTGGTGATATTTCATCATCTCTTACCAACGTTTATGTTTCCCCTAGTCTAAGCAGTAACCTTATTTCAGTTGGTCAGTTAGTTGACAATGATTGCAAAGTTGAATTCTCAAAATATGGTTGTCTTGTGCAGGATCAAAAATTAGGGAAGAAGATCGCGAAGAGGCCTAAAATTGGACGTCTTTTTCCTCTTTATTCATCGTTGTCATCTTATCCTTTTTTGCCTTTTATTTCTTGTAATTCTGCAGCTGTTGATTTCCAATTATGGCATAAGCGTCTTGGTCATCCAAATTCCAATGTTCTTCATCACTTGATGAAATCTAGAGTTCTTGGCAATAACAATTCCCCATCTCGTCGTGATGTTCAATTTGATTGCAATTCTTGTAGACTTGGTAAAAGTAAAATTCTACCATTTCCAGTTTATCAATCAAATGCACATCAACCTTTTGACATAATTCATAGTGATCTATGGGGAATAGCGCCTGTTGTATCTCATGAACATTACAAGTACTTTATCACATTTATTGACGACTATAGTCGTTTCACATGGGTATATTTTTTGCGCTCTAAAGCTGAAGCATTCTCTGCATTCAAATTCTTTCATGCTTATGTTTAAACTCAATTTTCATCAACTATTAAAGTTCTACACTCTGACAATTGGGGGGGGAGGGGGGAATACACATCTCACTTATTTGAAGAGTTCTTGCAGGAACATGGTATATTATCTCAAAGGTCATGTCCTTCTACATCGCAACAAAATGGGGTAGCAGAAAGAAAAAACCGTTATCTTCTTGATGTTGTCCGTACCTTAATGTTGGACTCCTTTGTACCCTCTTGGTTCTGGTGTGAGGCTCTCTCAACTGCTGTCCACCTTATTAATCAGTTGTCATCTCAAGCCTTAAATAATGATTCTCCTTTCTTAAGGCTATTTGGTAAGCCACCAAATTATTCCACTCTTCGCACCTTTGGTTGTGTCTGTTATGTTCATCTACAGCCACATGAACGCACCAAACTCATAGGTCAATCTGTTAAATGTGCTTTTCTTGGTTACTCAACCCATCACAAAGGTTTTCTATGTTATGATCCTCATTTACATAGGATTCGGGTTTCTAGAAATGTCATCTTCAAGAAGATACATATTTTTTTCCTACTAACCAAGACATTAGCTCTTCTGCATTCAAATCTGTTTTGCCATTGTTTCCTAACAATTCTACAGGAGAACAAGCCCCTCCACCTTTATTGGTCTACCAGAGACGCCCACCTTTGCTTTCTCCGAGGCCCCCTCCCGATCATTCTCTGACTGCTGATCTAGCTCTTCAACCAGAACAAGCTTCTTTACGTGATTATGTCGCAGTACTCGTGTTCGTAAACCACCGGAAAAGTATGGTTTTTCTGAACCTTTATCTTTGACAGCAACTTTAGCATCTGTTCCTATTCCTTCTTCATATAAGCAGGCCATGGCGCATAAATGTTGGCAGGACGCTATAGAAACTGAACTTTTGGCACTAGAGGAAAATCAGACATAGGACATTGTTCCATGTCCTCTATCTGTTAAACCTCTTGGCAGTAAATTTGTATTCACTTAAAGCTGCGTTCAGATGGATCAATAGATCGATACAAGGCTAGATTGGTTGTTCTTGGAAATAAGCAAGAGTTTAGCCTAGACTATGAAGAGACATTTGCACCTATGGCCAAAATGACTACTGTGAGAACTATTCTTGCCATTGCAGCCTCTAATTCTTGGCAAATTCACCAGCTCGATGTCAAAAATGCCTTCCTTCATGGGGACCTCAAAGAAGAAGTTTATATCAAACTTCCTATTGGTATGCCCTCTCCATTACCAAATACTGTTTGCAAACTAAAACGTTCATTGTATGGATTAAAACAGGCACCAAGAGTGTGGTTTGAAAAGTTTAAAACAACACTACTTGGTTTCCTTCATCCAAAGTAGCTATGATCCATCTCTCTTTCTACAAAGGACCTCAAAAGGAATTGTGATACTTCTTGTTTATGTGGACTACATTGTTGCATATCACTTTCTACAAAGGACCTCACAAGCTCGGATCAAGCGGCTATCACTACAATCAAACAATTGTTGCATATAACTTTTCACATGAAAGATCTTGGACAGCTAACTTATTTCTTGGGATTAGAAGTCCATTTCCAACAAAAAGACATCTTTGTCACTCAACACAAATATATTCAGGATCTAATTCAGCTAGCTAGTTTTACCAACGCAAATTCAGTAGATACTCCCATGGAAGTTAATATAAAGTTGAGGCAGGATGAAGGTGAACTCCTACAAGATCCAACCTTATACAGGAAACTAGTTGGAAGTCTTATCTACCTAACCATCACACGACCTGATATCTCTTTCGCTGTCCACACAGTCAGCAGATTCATGCAAAATCCTAGACACTTGCATTTTTCAGCAGTACAACGAATCATTAAATATTTACTGACCACTCCCAGGAGTGGTCTTTTCTTTCCTAAAGATACGACAATACAACTTCAAGCATATAGTGATGCTGATTGGGCTGGATGTCCGGACACATGGAAGTCTACTACTGGCTGGTGTATGTTTTTAGGAGATGCCCCTATCTCCTGGAAATGCAAGAAACAAGAGTCTGTGTCTAAATCTTCCACTGAAGCAGAATATCGATCGATGTCTGCAGCATGCTCTGAGATTATTTGGTTACGGAGCCTTCTTTCAGAACTTGGTTATTCACAAACACAACCAACTCCATTGCAGGGTGATAATACAAGTGCTATACAGATTGTAGCAAATCCAGTATACCATGAAAGAACGAAGCACATAGAGGTCGGCTGTCATTCCATCAGAGAAGCTTATGACCGCAGAATTATTAATCTCCCTCATGTTTCAACATCTGTTCAACTAGTTGACATCCTCACAAAATCCTTGACACGTCAGCAGCATAATTTTCTCGTTAGCAAATTGATGCTTGTAGATTCACCAGCATCAATTTGAGGGGGGTGTCAAGAGAATTGATAGGCAGAATATTTGACATTAATTGCACAATAATTTGACATTAATGGTGCAGATTTGCTATTAATGGGCAGAATATTTGGCATTAATTGTACAGATTTGGCATTAATGGCCAGATTAAATTGCACAATGATTTGACATTAATGGCGCAGATTTGCTATTAATGGGCAGAATATTTGACATTAATTGTACAGATTTAGCATTAATGACATAGATTTTCAAAATTGTATAGCTGTAATTATGTATCATACTATTTAAAGGAGGATTCTCCAGAGGAGAAAGGATAGTTTTTTTCACACTCATTTTCTCTGAGTTTGAAATAGTTTTGACTCTCATTTTCTCTGAGTTTGACAGTATGGAAGGATGGGGGGGGGGGTATGCAAATGGAAAAAAAATAAAATTTAATTCCAGAAGTTCGGAAAAAATCTGTGCTTATGCCAGTGGGAAATTCCCAGTAATCAAGGCCACAATAGATGCAAAAATTTATGCCTACATGGAAGCTCTAACCGCCATGAAGATTCATTATCTTGACAGAAAGGAAATAACATTAAGAACAGATTGTCACGCAATAATCAAGTTTTTCAATAAGAGAGTCAATAACAAGCCTTCTCGGGCCCGGTGGATCTCATTTATTGACTACATTACAAGCACGGGAGTTGAAATCAAATTCGAGCATATAGAGGGAGTCAATAATGAGTTGGCAGATGCATTATCACGACTCGTGTGTCACATCACCACTGAAGCATGCCTACTAGAAAAGCAGATCAAATTATTAAAGCAAGTGGACAGCTCAATGGACGAAACCAAAGGTGCCCCCGCCACGATCAAAAGCATTCTTGGAAAAACAATCCTGGCGTTGCTACCCACACCATCTATTGTGGATACTTGTACGAAAAGGAATTGAGCCACGAGGAGTTATTCCTTTTCCTTAGGCGGTATTGTAAAACTAAGTGTAAAACTGTGTGCAGCCACCTGTTATGGCCAACAACTTTTAATAATTAGGGTATCAGGCACGTGAAAGTAGGAAGAGATAAGATGCGATGGGGCCCTATGAGCACCCGGTCTTACTCATCTACCTTATCACTAGCCCTATATAAACCCTTCGTAAGCTCTTAGCAGAACACACGGAAAACATTCGGAGCTCTACTAAGAACCAAGTGAGTGTGTACTTGTGATTGCTTCTTGAGTTCAAGTGCCTTAGTGTCTATACTCAAGCGATCCTGTATTATTACCATGTGCTATGTAATATGGTATCGGAGCGCTGGTTTGCAAGCATGATGATTTTTGGCTAAGAACTTATAAAGGTGTTCTAGTGAAGCGGTCTTTGAGAGGTGTGTACCAATGTTTAATTAAAAAGTTCTAATTAAGTACGACCTCTATTCTGTTAAGTAAATTACTTTAGCATCTGAACCCTATAGGGAACCGTGAAAGGCTTTAGTAAGATCACAAAAGGCAGGAGGCTGTTATAGATCTGAACCTTGGTTTCATGGTAAGCTTGAAGGGTAAAGAACTAAAAATAATTTACTTTATAGATTATGTCAGAAAAATTTGAACAATCAATTAGAGATTGGTCTCAGAACTCTCGAACTGCAGATCTAGAATACCTTGATTTAGAAACAAAGGTTTCCCTTAAAGGAGTTTCTAATAATATCAGTGTTATTTATGATCGTCTTTTACTACATGCAAAGGTGTCCATAGCTGAATATAGGACTCTTCTTGAAACCTTAAAACAAAATCATTTGGAGATCACGCAGGCTTTACAGGAATCTCTGAAGGTGCAAAGAAATTTACAACAAGCTGTCCTACAGCTATAGAAAGAGCTGGTGCACAATAAGCCTTTAACTTCTAATGATATCAAGAGTTTGGTAGTGGAAATTACCAAACAATTAAAGTTAATTGAAGAACAAGCGGTGATCCTTATAGAAGAACTAAGGAGTCAAATCAAGCATATTGAAGAAATTATGCATGAGGTAAAGCGGCAAGTGTCATAAGCCTACCTTCCTCTTTAAAATCAATAGACTATGAAGAAGCTCTAACCAATACTGAAGAAATTAGCTCACCCGCTATCGGTTTTATTGTTGCAAAAGATGCCACCAATAAAGATATCAACATGCAAAACAATACTATAATTGATTTGCTGCTAAAGATCAACGAGAAGCTAGATCGGTTACTCACAAAACCAATCTCCAGTACTTCTGAGCAAGTTGCAAGTCTTGCCAAGCAACTTGAAGGTCTGACTCTAGGAGC
Organism: Boesenbergia rotunda; assembly: GCA_024364735.1. Taxonomy (NCBI): domain Eukaryota; kingdom Viridiplantae; phylum Streptophyta; class Magnoliopsida; order Zingiberales; family Zingiberaceae; genus Boesenbergia; species Boesenbergia rotunda. Next base: position 421,096 of record JAGFNQ010000365.1, on the reverse strand, counting down.
GGTAAAAACACTACCTGTTGCATCTGTAAAGTTGCATTACCAGGAAACACATTTGAGGAAATCAGTTACAAGGTCATCTTTTCGGGAATAAATTCTCAACAAGAATCAACAAAGAAGGTGAAGAATGACTTTATGGCCATCGGTGTACATAAGTTTCGGATTCCCTTCACTTACCAGCTGGAGATGAATCTCAAAGACGGAATCCAAATGCTGATTGGATGTAATTTTATTAAAGCTATGGCAGGCGGTTTAAGAATAGAAGGGACAGAGGTAACATTTTATAAAGAAATTACTACTATTAATACCTCTCTTGAAGTATATATTTTAGCAAAAGCAATACCAGAATTTGATATTTCCTGGTAATGCATCTTTACAGATGCAACAGGTAGTAGCCCTTGTATCCAGTATTGCTTGTACTCTTGTATCCGCTATTCCAGGGATTTGAATAATTACCTCCATATTATATAATCGATTCAGAAGAGATTTTCCTGCTGCTGCAAGAATCAATTCTTGACTTGTTGGTGGTTGATTATCCGTAGTCGAGCCAAAAGATCCAGTTGCCCTGGTTGTTTCTCCCAGATTTTCGACCTCCATGATCGGTGGAGTCATAATTTTCGGATTCCCTTCACTTACCAGCTGGAGATGAATCTCAAAGACGGAATCCAAATGCTGATTGGATGTAATTTTATTAAAGCTATGGCAGGCGGTTTAAGAATAGAAGGGACAGAGGTAACATTTTATAAAGAAATTACTACCATTAATACCTCTCCTGAAGTATATGTTTAAACAAAAGCAATACCAAAACTTGATATGAACGAAGATGAGTATCTTAACCTTCATGAAGAATTATTCCTTCCAAAGCAACAAGTATTGACGGGAATATATTTCAAGATACAGTTTGCACCATTACTCCAACGATTAAAGGAAGCTGGATTTATTGGGGAAAATCCCCCGGAGCATTGGTCCAGAAATAAGGTAATGTGCACCCTGGATATTATTAATCCTGATATCACCATACAGGACAAACCTTTGAAGCACATCACACTTGCTATGGAGGCCTCTTTCAAAATTCATATAGAGGTCCTATTAAAACTAAGGGTCATCAGGCCCAGTGAGAGTCGGCATCGAACCATGGCTTTTATTGTTCAATCCGGAACTACTATGGATCCTATAACGGGATAGGAGAAAAAAGGCAAGGAAAGGCTGGTTATCAACTAGAAGACGCTCAATGATAACACATATAAGGATCAATATTCTTTACCTGACATTAATCTTGTCCTAAAGAAGATTGGAAGCAGCAAGGTTTTTTCTAAATTTGACCTGAAATCTAGATTTCATCAGGTCATGATGAACCCTGAATCCATCCTGGACGACTTTTCTAGTCCCCCAAGGACTATATGAATGGTTAGTTATGCCATTCGGATTGAAAAATGCGCCGGCGGCGCATTTTTCAGCGCAAAATGGATAAATGTTTCCAAGGCTGCGAAGATTTCTTGGTAGTCTATATTGATGACATCTTGGTTTTTTCCGCTAATGAAGAATTACATTGTCAGCACCTGTGCAAAATGCTGGACATCTGTCAGAAGGAGGGACTAGTTCTTTCTCCTACCAAAATGAAGATTGCTCAGCCCGAGATTGAATTCCTAGGTGTTATTGTAGGTAATCGGAAGATTAAACTCCAGCAACATATTATCAAGAAAATTATTGATTTTAATGAAGAAACCCTCACAACACTAAAGGGATTAAGATCCTTCCTCGGTATTCTTAACTATGCTCGGTCCCATATACCTAATTTAAGCAAACTATTGGGACCCCTTTATTCAAAAACATCTCCACATGGTGATCGACGATTCAAGCCCTCTGACTGGGCCATAATCAAAGAAATCAAGGCATTAGTCTAAGAATTGCCTGACTTGGAGTTACCACCTGCAGATGCCTACATCATAATTGAAATGGATAGTTGTATGGAAGGATGGGGGGGGGGGTATGCAAATGGAAAAAAAACAAAATTTGATTCCAGAAGTTTGGGAAAAATCTGTGCTTATGCCAGTGGGAAATTCCCAGTAATCAAGGCCACAATAGATACAGAAATTTATGCCTGCATGGAAGCTCTAACCGCCATAAAGATTCATTATCTTGACAGAAAAGAAATAACATTAAGAACAGATTGTCACGCAATAATCAAGTTTTTCAATAAGACAGTCAGTAACAAGCCTTCTCGGGCCTGATGGATCTCATTTATTGACTACATTACAAGCACGGGAGTTGAAATCAAATTCGAGCATATAGAGGGAGTCAATAATGAGTTGGCAGATGCATTATCACGACTCGTGTGTCACATCACCACTGAACCATGCCTACCAGAAAAGCAGATCAAATTATTAAAGCAAGTGGACTGCTCAATGGACGAAACCAAAGGTGCCCCCGCCACGATCAAAAGCATTCTTGGAAAAATAATCCTGGCGTTACTACCCACGCCATCTTTTGTAGATACCTGTACGAAAAGGAATTGAGCCACGAGGAGCTATTCCTTTTCCTTAGGCGGTATTGTAAAACTAAGTGTAAAACTGTGTGCAGCCACTTGTTTTGGCCAACAACTTTTAATAATTAGGGTATCAGGCACGTGAAAGTAGAAAGAGATAAGATACGATGGGGCCCTATGAGCACCCGGTCTTACTCATCTACCTTATCACTAGCCCTATAAAAACCCTTCGTAAGCTCTTAGCAGAACACACGGAAAACATCCGGAGCTCTACTAAGAACCAAGTGAGTGTGTGCTTGTGATTGCTTCTTGAGAGAATTAATGGGGTAATCTATTTCCAGATTGCCGAGCCCCAAGAAGTAAGAGCTTAGGTCCTCTTCTTCGTCTTCAATATTCATTTGAAGTTCATTGGGATCCCTTGGTGTATCTTCCCAGGGATCAAAATCATTATCTTCTTCCCATAGTGTATCTTCCCAAATACTTGGAAAAACTGCTTCATTGTCCTCATCCTCATCTTCATCATCTTCATCTCCCAAGAAGGCCTGGTTGGAGGAATAAAGGGTTGTATAGGTGGTGCTGCATAATTAACATAGTAATTATACTTACCACTGGCTTCTCCCAGGGTATCCCATCTATCATTTGTGTCAGGAAAACCATATTCTTCATGAAAAAGTGGTAAAGCATATTCGCTTATGATAACCCCAGCGAATTCTTCTTCTCCTTCATTTTTGATTTCTTCTATATCAAGATTACTCATTCTCCTTGGTTGGGAGTTTCTTGCCGATTGATACCCCTGAAAAGATAAGGAAATGGAACCATCTAATAAAGTAATGGTTCTAACCTCTTGAGGAATACGAATCTGAGCAATAGATGGTGGCTGCAGAGTCCACCTAATCCCTTGTAATTCACTTATTGTGCTTGGTGTACCCGATACTGCATGAATACCAGTGCTGGCTAAATAATCTGCTACATTTTGGACATTGTAGCGGAAATCGGCGTGACTTGTATTAGTTGATCTTCCAATTAACCCTTGTGTGATCAATAAATTTGACTCCGCCATGTTCCAGTCCTCATAGCCATGAGTCTGGATAGCCAATTCAATGTGGTGGAAGAAATCTTCTATACTGATAAGCATATTTGGGGCTATGTATACTAGCTGTGTGCCTTCGGAAAGATCTACCTCCATTGTGCCAATAATGGATCTATCATCCCTCAGCGTGTATCTCGAAGGACTATTAAAGCATTGACGCCTGCGTTCCTGCGATGTGGAGCATGAACTCTAATCATTACCAATCCAAGGTGGATTAGCTGCATACCTTCTCGTCGTAGGACCGCATAACTTTCTTGGTTGATTTGGGGGGAGGTTCTGCTGTCCCCCTGTTACCAGGATTCTTGTTTGAGAATAGTGCTGATAGACTCTATGTCGAGGTTCTAACCAGTTGGTGGAGTATAGAGTCTCGGCTGGGACTAATGAGGTTCTTCTTCTTTGGGAAAGTTCCCACTCAGCTTCAGGATTCAGTTGACTTTCTAAAGTTCTTGGCCCATTCCTTGAGCCATGTAATCTTCTTTGAGCTTCATATCGGAGCCTTGCTATTCTCCGATAGTTTCTGATTTGATCCTCTTGTGAGGAGGTTACTGGTTCAGATGCTTCGGTCATATTTTCTTCGGTGATTGTTGGTCTATTCCTTGTCACCATTAAACTTTTCTTTCTCCTTTTTGAATATCTTCAAAGGATCTTGGTATACGTAGAAAGGCTTCTTCTTTGGTGGAACCGTTTTTACCGCTCCTAGAGTCAGACCTTCAAGTTGCTTGGCAAGACTTGCAACTTGCTTAGAATTACTGGAGATTGGTTTTGTGAGTAACTGATCTAGCTTCTCGTTGATCTTTAGAAGCAAATCAATTATAGTATTGTTTTGCCTGTTGATATCTTTATTGGTGGCGTCTTTTGCAACAATAAAACCGATAGTGGGTGAGCTAATTTCTTCAGTACTGGTTAGAGCTTCTTCGTAGTCTGTTGATTTTGAAGAGGAAGGTAGGCTCATGACACTTGCCGCTTTACCTCATGCATAATTTCTTCAATATGCTTGATTTAACTCCTTAGTTCTTCTATGAGGATCACTGCTTGTTCTTCAATTAACTTTGGTTGTTTGGTAATTTCCACTACCAAACTCTTGATATCATTAGAAGTTAAAGGCTTATTGTGCACCAGCTCTTTCTATAGCTGTAGGATAGCTTGTTGTAAATTTCTTTGCACCTTCAGAGATTCCTGTAAAGCCTGCGTGATCTCCAAATGATTTTGTTTTAAGGTTTCAAGAAGGGTTCTATATCCAGCTATGGACACCTTTGCATGTAATAAAGGACGATCATAAATAACACTGATATTATTAGAAACTCCTTTAAGGGAAACCTTTGTTTCTAAATCAAGGTATTCTAGATCCGCAGTTCGAGAGTTCTGATACCAATCTCTAATTGATTGTTCAAATTTTTCTGACATAATCTATAAAGTAAATTATTTTTAGTTCTTTACCCTTCAAGCTTACCATGAAACCAAGGTTCAGATCTATAACGATCTCCTGCCTTTTGTGATCTTACTAAAGCCTTTCACGGCTCCATATAGGGTTCAAATGCTAAAGTAATTTACTTAACAGAATAGAGGTCGTACTTAATTAGAACTTTTTAATTAAACATTGGTACATACCTCTCAAAGACCGCTTCACTAGAACACCTTTATAAGTTCTTAGCCAAAAATCATCATGCTTGCAAACCAGCGCTCCGATACCATATTACATAACACATGGTAATAATACAGGATTGCTTGAGTATAGGCACTAAGGCACTTGAACTCAAGAAGCCATCACAAGCACACACTCACTTGGTTCTTAGTAGAGCTCCGGATGTTTTCCGTGTGTTCTGCTAAGAGTTGACGAAGGGTTTTTATAGGGCTAGTGATAAGGTAGATGAGTAAGACCGGGTGCTCATAGGGCCCCATCGTATCTTATCTCTTCCTACTTTCACGTGCCTGATACCCTAATTATTAAAAGTTGTTGGCCAAAACAAATGGCTGCACACAGTTTTACACTTAGTTTTACAATATCGCCTAAGGAAAAGGAATAGCTCCTCGTGGCTCAATTCCTTTTCGTACAGGTATCTACAAAAGATGGTGTGGGTAGTAACGCCAAGATTATTTTTCCAAGAATGCTTTTGATTGTGGCGGGGGCAACTTTGGTTTCGTCCATTGAGCAGTCCACTTGCTTTAATAATTTGATCTGCTTTTCTGGTAGGCATGCTTCAGTGGTGATGTGACGCACGAGTCGTGATAATGCATCTGCCAACTCATTATTGACTCCCTCTATTGCTCGAATTTGATTTCAACTCCCGTGCCAGTAATGTAGTCAATAAATGAGATCCACCGGACCCGAGAAGGCTTGTTACTGACTGTCTTATTGAAAAACTTGATTATTGCGTGACAATCTGTTCTTAATGTTATTTCTTTTCTGTCAAGATAATGAATCTTCATGGCGGTTAGAGCTTCCATGCAGGCATAAATTTCTGCATCTATTGTGGCCTTGATTACTGGGAATTTCCCACTGGCATAAGCACAGATTTTTCCCAAACTTCTGGAATCAAATTTTGTTTTTTTCCATTTGCATACCCCCCCATCCTTCCATACAACTATCCGTTTCAATTATGATGTAGGCATCTGCAGGTGGTAACTCCAAGTCGTGCATTAACTTCTTTGATTATGGCCCAGTCAGAGGGCTTGAATCGTCGATCACCATGTGGAGATGTTTTTGAATAAAGGGGTCCCAATAGTTTGCTTAAATTAGGTATATGGGACCGAGCATAGTTAAGAATACCGAGGAAGGATCTTAATCCCTTTAGTGTGGTGAGGGTTTCTTCATTAAAATCAATGATTTTCTTGACAATATGTTGCTGGAGTTTAATCTTCCGATTACCTACAATAACACCTAGGAATTCAATCTCGGGCTGAGCAATCTTCATTTTGGTAGGAGAAAGAACTAGTCCCTCCTTCTAACAGATGTCCAGCATTTTGCACAGGTGCTGACAATGTAATTCCTCATTAGCGGAAAAAACCAAGATGTCATCAATATAGACTACCAAGAAATCTTCGCAACCTTGATCCATTTTGCGTTGAAAAATTGCCGACGCATTTTTCAATCCGAAAGGCATAACTAACCATTCATATAGTCCTTGTGGGACTAGAAAAGTCGTCCATGGGATGGATTCAGGGTTCATCATGACATGATGAAATCCAGATTTCATGTCAAATTTAGAAAAAACCTTGCTGCTTCCAATCTTCTTTAGGATAAGATTAATGTCAGGTAGAGAATATTGATCCTTATATGTGTTATCATTGAGCGTCTTATAGTTGAAAACCAGCCTTTCCTTGCCTTTCTTCTCCTGTCCTGTTATAGGATCCATAGTAGTTTCGGATTGAACAATAAAAGCCATGGTTCGATGTCGACTCTCACTGGGCCTGATGACCCTTAGCTTTAATAGGGCCTCTATATGAATTTTGAAAGAGGCCTCCATAGCAGGTGTGATGTGCTTCAAAGGTTTGTCCTGTATAGTGATATCAGGATTAATAATATCCAGGGTGCACATTACCTTATTTTTGGACCAATGCTCCAGGGGATTTTCCCCAATAAATCCAGCTTCCTTTAATCGTTGGAGTAATGGTGCAAACTGTATCTTGAAATCTATTCCCGTCAATACTTGTTGTTTTGGCAGGAATAGTTCTTCATGAAGGTTAAGATACTCATCTTCATTCATATCAAGTTCTGGTATTGCTTTTGCTGGAACATATACTTCAAGAGAGGTATTAATAGTAGTAATTTCTTTATAAAATGTTACCTCTGTCCCTTCTATTCTTAAACCGCCTGCCATAGAGCGCGCATGCGCGCGTTTTACCGAATTGCATAGAGTTCAATGGAGGGATAAGATTCATGTGGCTGATCTTAAATGGTTGGGTGTTACACGTCTTGACGACGAAGATGAATGTTAATAAATGGTTTTTGCTAGTGGTAAACTTTTCAATGATTAACCATAGTAACAAACTTGCAAGTTTAGAGAACTTGATGGTATAGCTGAGATGGTATAACCTTGCATAGAGTTCAATTGCCCCCAGGGCATAGCTGAGATGGTAACCACCGGGTAGAATTGTCGAATCATGCAAGCGTCGAATCCCGGCAAAGTCATGTGACCATACCCTCCCCTTGGAGACCATCTACATTTCCTAACTTACTCCCAAGTAGTGTGCGCGCGCGCGCGCGTGTGTGACCCTCCTCTTGGAGACCATCTACATTTCCTAACTTACTCCCAAGTAGTGTGTGTGTGTGTGCGCGCGCGCGCGCGCGCGTGTGTGTGTGTGACCCTCCCCTTGGAGACCATCTACATTTCCTAACTTACTCCCAAGTAGTGTGTGTGTGTGTGTGCGCGCGCGCGCGCGCGTGTGTGTGTGTGACCCTCCCCTTGGAGACCATCTACATTTCCTAACTTACTCCCAAGTAGTGTGTGTGTGTGTGTGTGTGTGACCCTCCCCTTGGAGACCATCTACAATTTCGTAACTTACTCCCAAGTTGTGCGCGCGCGCGCGCGCGCGACGACAAAGATGAATGTTAATAAATGGTTTTTGCTAGTGGTAAACTTTTCAATGATTAACCATAGTAACATACTTGCAAGTTTAGAGAACTTGATGGTATATATGTGCTAAACTTAAACCTACAGTAACAAACACGAAGATCAATTGTTTTGGATATGTATAAACACACTAAAGGTTCCGTATTTTTTTTTTTTACAATGGTAATAACATAAACTAAATTTATGCCAATATTTAGAGTGTACTAGTATTTTCATGTGTGTACATCCGAAATGCTAGAAAGATATTTTACTGACTGGATGGCCGTGCTACACATACGTTCACAAAATCTTTTAATTTAAATAACCAGTAAGTTATTTCATTGGAGGTAAAGTAGTTACAGTGATGAGTCAGCTACTAGTACACTTCCTACTCCAGATTACTCTTACTTAAAATGAACTGATTACCTATTTTTTGTTTAGCCTTCTTTGGAATGCTGTCTGGTGCAGCAGATAACTAATTAGTCGTCTAACAACAGTTGCAGAGAATGCAGCAGATGCATCGACTACAACAAATGCAAATGCTTAACCCACAGAACTTGGCATTTCAACAGCACCAGCAACAATTGTTACGGCGTCAAATGTCGGCTCCTCGTGGTTCTGTAGTCATGATGGACAAAGATCAGCCCATGGTAGACGTCAAGGTGGAAAATGTAATGGAGACTCCGGCAGGGAGCATGTTCAACGCACTCAATAAACAACAGTTACAACATTTACAGCTTCGACAGCAAATGGGTATGTCAAATCAGCATGCTCAACAAGGCCAGCATTTCAAACAAATCTCAAATGTCCAACTTCCTCAACTGCAAACCCAGTATGACCTTGATGATACATGTTCTTCATATCTTTTGAATCATTCTTGGTACTTGGACTGCAACCTAACACTCCGATATTTGTCTTATGATGCAGGAATCCATATAGCATGCGAACGCAACCAGTGAAAGTGGAAGCCTTTCACGAATTGATGGGTGGAGACTCGACTATAAAACATGATTCTGACCATACTAAGTTGACCCCATCTCAATGATAGGAGTTGTTATGTTTGTTGTACAATCTTGATGTCGGGGATAATTTGAATTTGAAATTATATTCTCAAAATCAATCTTATCTTTTGGATGACTTGAGCAGATCATCTCAAACTGTTAACGGGGCTGATTTGGTCGAGCTTTCGGTGGTCCGAGCAGAGTGGAAAGCGGAGTTCTGAGTTCGAGTCGGGATATCACTCAACTGTTGATTAGCTGTGTTTGAGTCATCAAGTGTCAAGCTGTTTGAATGTTGAGTGGATCGTTGAGTATCTGATCGGGTTGCTGAGTCGTTGAATCGCCTGATTACCATGTCAGCCAAGTACAAAAGTCTCCCGACTCCCAAGTCAGCTGTGTAGAAGACTCGAGTCGGTTGAGTGTTGAAGCGTAGAGTTAGCTGAGTATTCCGGGGGTATAGTTGCTTGACTATTAAAAAAAAAAATAATTAACGAAGTTTTTCCAACCTCGGGCGACCGGCTCGGCCTCACGGAAGTTTCTCACCGACCGTCAAGGTAAATCGGGAAGCGCTCATAGTGGACGATCTAGAAGCCCAGCGTCCCAGGATTCACGCCCCAAGTTGCTTGACTATTAAGATCTTCTAATTGCAGAGTCGCCCGAGCACTGATTGCAGAGTGCTTGGGGAGTTGATGTCGAGTTGGGAACGAGAACAGAGTCCTTGAGAAGTGTTCCCAAGTAGATGTTGAATCAAGCTAGAGTGGAATCACCTGACTCTTTGAATCGGAAAGAAGCATTACCGACTGTCGAGTGTTGACCAAGCCCAAGTGGATTGTTATATCTAGTTGGAAAGCGATGTCGAGGCTTGTGTTTGATGCGGTGTTCTTAAAGCAGATTTGCTTCACCGTCGGCGGTGCTTAGAGATTGTCGTGGGCCATTTGTTTTCCAGGATCCAACGAAATCATGACCACCACTATGCATTGGGGTCACGACAAACTAAATTTGTTCCCAATTATTATCACAAGTGAATATGCCGAGCGGATGCAAGACAGAGAGGAACAATAATGTGGGAATGAAGGCAGAAAATTTTTTATTGTTCTTTTTCTATATCTTTTGCTCATGGTCTTCTCCTTATAAAGAAGCTCACAGTAGTAAAAGTCATGTAATTCATTTACTTGCCAGTGTTGAAAGAAAAATAATAGGGAGAGTGAAAAGCAAAGTGAATGATGTGACATTTTACATGCAGCGATCTTCGACGGGTTCACCGTGCCTCCCAGGGTATAGTTTAATTCGGGGCGGCGGCCGAAGGCTGCCGATGGTGTCCAAGCGATAATCGGACGTGTGCATGTAAAGTGTCACGTCATTTACTTTACTTTTACTCTCCTATTTTCACTCTCCCTATCATTGCTCGTGTTGAAATGCTAGTCACTCATCGGCTATTTCAGTCAACGATGATATTAGTCTCAATTAATTGATCCATTAGACTCTTGACTACCAACAAAAAAAAAAATAGAAGAAATGTGTTAAAATATTAATTTATTTACTAAGACAGATTTTATCCTGACTGGTCCAACATTTGACGTGCGCAAGTCATGGTCGCTTAATAGTTAACTTGGTTTAGTACAATCTAAGTCTTGGATTTGCACACCCCTATTCATCCGCAAAAAAATAGAAAAAACATGGTTCATTCACTTGGATAAATTTTATTACGATTAGTCCGACATTCAACGCATATGTCATATTCGTACAAGAGTCAATTTGGTTTGGTACAATCTAAATCCTAAATTTATATACCTCCTATGTACTCACGCATGAGAGAGAATATCTCTATACATGAATATTTACAACTTTAATGCGTGAAATACAATATAAACCAATTATGAGAGCCGTACTGTAGAACTAAAAACTCTTATATAGTGGAGTCTATTTCATGCTCTTTTATCGTTTCTATTTAAATTTTCAACAATCCTCTTATATTGTTTCTATTTAAATTTTCAACAATGTTAATTATTTCGGAAGGAATCGATGTTGATGGTCAGTCACCAGGGTTCAACTCACGAGGATACTGACGGGAGAGGAGAAACTTCCACTCTGCGAGATTAACACGAGCATTAGGGGAACACGTCGGAGGTTTTCCGGCGAAGCCCACTCTGACGCTCAAGTCAGTGCCTGAGTTATGAGATGGAAGACAATAAAGACAGAAGTGTATGAGTTAGGATGTGCGTAACCCCTTTACCTGAGGGGTTGGAGTATCTTTTATACCGGGGTGGTGATGGTGGTCAAAACTAGTGTCACGATGAGCACTCAAATTTAGATATTTATAAACTGAAAACCCTTGGCTAACAAAGTTAAAATGTAGTAGAGGGGCCTCAGGTCGTATTTTTCCAAGGACTAGTTATGAGTGGTTAATTCAAGCTTGCAAGTTTATTTGTCGTTTGATGTTTGGGTTTTCTAATAAAGTGGGGGTTTTTGGTAATAAGAAATGAAATAGCAATTCGGAACAGAATAGAATGAACTCAACTAAGCATGGAACGAGTAAGGAACTTGCAAGGACTACTCTTAACCTATTGGAGCAACTAAACAATTAAAGCTAAACTATAGAGTTGAACTTAAAGAACTAATTGCAGGTAATAAATTGCAGAGAATTAATTGCAAGGAACTAATTGCAAGGAATTAAAGCTAAGCACAAAACAATGCTTAAAGAATTGGCTTAAAATGTAGAGGAAACAAACTTGAACATTTGAAGAAAGTAAATGCTTGGAATAAAATTATCCTAAAGTAAACACCAAATCAGTATCTACTCAAAACTTCCCTTTGCCGTCACACAAAGGATGAGCCATGAACCCCCTAGCTCAAAAACTAACGAAGACAAGCTTCCTTGCTCAGTTGCTATGAATCTGGCTGTTCTGCTCTTCCTGATCGGTCAACCGGCCGATCATGTCCTCTCCTGATCGGTCATGGGACCGATCAGAGGCGTGTCTGTCCGATCAACCTGATCGGTCAGTAGTTGACAGAGTGTCCCCGATCTCCGCCTTCTCAATCAATTGGATGGCAGTCGAGCTCCGAAACCTTCAAAATGTCTTCGAGAACCCCTCTCAGACTTCGACAGCTCCGGACGACGGGATCCAACGATCAACAAGGATCGAACGGCAGGCACAGTAACTCCGGCAAAACCCTCACCGCATCCCTGTCAACTCAGAGATTTGAATTAGCGAAATGAAGGAGGAAACTTACTCCGATGATCTGAAACTTGAGAAGATCTGAGTCTGATGTGGTCGCGCACGCGATTTGCGAAGAAAAACTAAGAGAAACGATGAAGAAACCAGAGAACTCGATGAACTCTACCTACTAGCGATGAAGACTGATAAGTACCATTTTATTGATTATTTTAGTTGCTAAAATCCAAGTTTGACCCATATTTTACTTGCTTAATTGTGAATTTACCCTAGGTTCTAGGAATTATTGCTATTTTGGACTTAATTGTAAATTTGCACATATTTGGATTATTTGACCACTAAATTTTTGATCTATTTTTTGTAGGCATGAAGGATCATGGACCTAGGGATCTGGGTCAAACTTGAGTCGGAAGTGGACCCAGATCGAGTTATCAAGCTTCGGATTAATCTGGGTCGTCCGATTCAAAAACGGCTAGATCTGAGCCATCTGGGACCATCTGAAGCAATCCAAGCTAGGGTTAGGGCTGATCAAGCACTCTGATCAAGACCTGAAGGTTTCATCCCAATCAGAGCTCATTCAACCGTTGGATCAAGCTCAGAGGGTTCTAGATCGTCCATTCAAAGATTAGGTTGATCTGGACCATCCATTGCAAATCTGGAGGATCCGAGCTACCACGAGGCAGATCCTGACCCTTGATCAACATCATCAAAGTTTGGCTCAGATCGGATGAAGATCAGCCGTTGGATTTCCTCAAATTGATCTGAGCCGTCCAATGCTAAGTACTTAATCAAATTCTCCACAGCCTTCAGCCTCGTCGCGTCTTCGCCGCAAGCAGTCGTTCTCTTTCGTTTGTTCTTCATCTTCTTCAGCTTTTCCTTCAATCCGTTGGCGCGACCACTCGATTTCCTTTCTTAGATCAAGTGCTAGGCCATTGGGAAGACCATCGGTGAAGTTTCCAGTTCAGAATTGCCCTAGAAACAGAGCTGTTGAGAGGTTTCCGCAGTTCTGTCCATTTGCTACCTTTGGATCGGCTGTGCTCCAATTTCTTCCATCTGAGCTATCTAGAGGGGTTCCCTAGATTGCTTGGATCATTATCAACTCACCTTCGCACACAGACGCAGCTGAATTGAAGATTTCAAATAGAAATTTCAGAATGAAGCAAGCTGAGCTGTATTCAATCGCAGATGGAGTTTTCCCAATGGTTTGCTGAGCTTGCGGGTCTGAGGCTCACCCTTGCGTGACGAACAAGGAGTACCTGATCTCGGGAAGGGATCGAGGAGTAGTTTCTTAGGTTAAATTTCAGTTTTAGCTGTAGTTTTAATTTCTGCCGTAATCTCTGTTCTGAAATTCTTTTTCAGCTACTGTAATTCACGTTCCTGAGTTGTTTTGCTGTAATTTAGCTTCAATTCTTCAAGTTAAGTAGTTTAGGAGCTTGTCTAGTGGATAATTGCTTTTAATTTCAGTTATTTTCTGCTTAAATCTTTGCGTGCCAGTTTGTTAGTTGCGTATCAGCATTTAGTTCTGCAATTCTCAATCCTTTAATTCCTGCATTTTAGATCAGCTAGTCTAGTTTAATTTTGAATTGTTCTGATACTAGCTTGGTAAATTCGACCTAGTTTGCCTTGTGAGTGCTTAAGTTTAGTTGCTCCCTGATTTAGTCTTCGATTTCTGCACATGCATACCCTTGTTTCTGAACTTAGAGTTTTTCTGCAACAGTTTTGTTCTCCAATTCTGAATTGCGTATCAAGCTAGCTTCAGTTTTCTTGTTTGCTCTTACCTTGTAGCTTGTTGCATCTCCAAAGCCTTAGCATCAAAATTTTGCATTTGGTTTCAGCCGAATTGCTGCACATCAGTGACCATTTCAGCAAGTTTCAGAATTAAGTTTGTTAGTTTTCTTTCAGTTGTAGCTTCTGAATTTCGTGCCAAGTATCTTTCAGCTTGCATCTGTTAGTTCTTTGCTTAATTAGTTACTGCATTTCTGCATTAGTTTATAAAGCATTTCATTTCAATTCTGCGTTGGATCCAATTCTGCACATCAATTGGGTTAATTCCTGCAATCCATTTTCTGCATTGTTGTTTCTGAATTTCAGCATTCCTGCAGCTTGTTTCTGCATGTGTTGTTTTGAATTTCTGCATTCCGCTCAGTTGATGCATTTGTTCTTTCCAGTTTCTGTCAAGTTTTTGAATCAATCAGCCATTTGAATTGCTAGTTTATAGCTTAAGCATTAGTTTCAGTTATTGGCACATGAGTTCTCTTTTTATTGTATCAAGTTCATTTTCATTTCTGCTCTTGGTATCAAAGGTAGCTTAGTCACTGAGTTCGGTTGTTTCAGAAATTACGATCACTTCTTTTACTCATTTGCTTAGCATTTGGACTTCACATTCGGTTTAGTGCATTGGTAGATTAAGTTGTCCATTAGTTAAATTCATTAGTGCATTCATTTTATTAGTTAATTTAGTTAAGTTCCTTGCTTCTCATTGATTTTTCCATTTCGAATTAAAAACAAAACCCCAATTTCATTTGAAACCCAAAAATATTAACGACACATAAACTCGAGCATCAAATCAAACAACATCAACTAGTTCCTAGGAAAAATACGACCTGTGGCCCCTTTATTACGTTTTTATTCTTGATTGCAAAAAGGGTTTCCAGCTTATAAATATCTAAATTTGAGACCCACTTTCGTGACATCTATCCCGGGTCCATCAAAGACTCAGCGACACGCGACGACCCTTCAGTGCGGAGAAGAAGTCTAATTTAAATTCCCATTTGAAAATATGGACGGCTATGATTGTTCCAGCTTCATCCAACGGTCGGATCTCTTCAGATCTGAACCAAACTTCCCAGATCTTGATCTGTGGCTCTGATCTACTCCCCCTTGGCTTGGATCATTCAGATCTAAATCGGGTGGCTCAAATTACCCTGATATTTGAATGGACGATTTAGGATCTCTCGAGCTTGATCCAATGGCTGGATTAACTCCGATTAGGCTCCAAACTTCAGATCTTGATCCGTTGACTTGATTAGCCCTATCCTGAACTCAAATTGATCAGAAGTTGATGGATGGTTCAGATCTAGCCGCTTTCTTGAATGGATGACCCATATTAATCCGATGCTTGATCACCTTGATCCGGATCCAATTCTGGCTCAAGTCTGACCCAATTTGATCTAGGTCCATGATCATTTGAAGCCTACAAAATTAAATTCACATTTAGTGCCAAAATATCTCAAATATACAAAAATTTGAATTAAAAGCTAAATAGAGGTAATTCATGAAACCTTAAGTAAATGCAAACTTAAGCATATAAAAGTGGATCAAAACATGGATTTGAGAGCCTAAATTTATCAATAAAATGGTAATTATCAGGTGGCCGTCACACGTGTCCCACGTTCTTCTCCACGTCCCCTCAATTATTGATTACTGGATAATCTTTGTAACAGTCGTCGCAGCCATTAAGTCTAGACCGTTGCGATGATTAGGGCTTTAATGACCGCGTCTTATGGGTCATGATTATCCACATATCCGAAGAAAAGGGGACGGTTACTTGAGGCCGAGTGCTCCTTGGGCTCCGCTACCCCGAGGTGGTCTCGGGGTCCTTTGGCCCGGGGGGGGGGTCCCGGCGTTTGCCTTCCCGAGGTGATCTTGGGGCCTTGATCTCCCGAGGTGATCTCGGGTGTGTGTCTTCCTGGAGCGATTCTTAAGAGTATGTTTACCCGAGATGGTCTCAGGAATCCGCCATCCCGAGGGGGTCTCGGGGGTCCAGAAAAAGAGTCATCCAGACATGGTAGATCTCGCCACATAACTTCTTCAGTCCACGTGTCAGCGACGGGGTGCTCAACCCCATCACAAGTCCCCCTCTTTAAGTCTGATCGAAGGAAGTGTGACTGACTGATTAGACTAGTATTGTCACGAAGAAGCTATGTTATGGTGGGTCCCTGCACCCATTACTGTTTCATTGGCGACACGTCGGGTCTGAGGAATTGAAATGTTCGTCCCGTGGTCCGAGGCAATCTCCTTTTGAATTAGCCTTCCCAAAAGGCTTTATGATTTTCGAGATACGACAATGATAGTCGTCTATCACCCATAAAAGCGCATGGGCCCCTTAATGGCGACAAAACCCCCTCGCGAATTTGCCGTCGCCATGTGCCCCACCTGTTCTCCTCGCGATCTCTTGCTGACATACGCAGCTCCGGCAGGCATGCGTAGCAGGCTCACATCAAACGGTTGCTTAGTGGTGGCGCCTCGATATGACGGTCTCCCGCTGTCCACGTGTCTTGCCCCCATCGCCCACATGCAGGCAGCTTCCTCCCTATAAAAAGGGGAGGCGCAGACATTTCGACCACCTTTCGGCTCTATCGCTTAGCAGACATCGTCTTCATCTTCTTCCCCCAGGACTCCTTTTTGCACGTAAGTCTTTTGCTTCCTTCTCGTCGTCTTCCTTAGGAGTCATGAGAAAAGTTAGCAAGAAAGACTAGGGTAGGAGAAAGGTTCCAGCGGGGGCTACAAAGCAGAGTGGTACGAGTCCGCCTCTTCTAGAGTGAGGTCGGAAGCTCTGCAGACGACCATTGAGGCTTATGGCATTCCGGCCGAGATGGCGGCGGTGAACCTTCTCTAGGTTTTTTCACCTTCTTCCTAGGGCAGGTAGAGTCAGGGCTCCGTTTCCCTATCCCCCCTTTCTTTATGAATGTAGCCTCCTATTTTGATTTCCTTCTCCACTAAATGGCTCCCAACGCCTTTACTCAGATGGGTGGGGCGTACATCATTTTTAAACTCTTCGATATTGCCCCTGACCCCTCGCCTTTTCCATTCCTTCTTTATACCGATTGGCTCGCGAGGGGTGTTTAGCTTTACCGTGCACCCTAGCCATAGGTTCTTAGGGGGGTTCCCTTCTTCTCATAAAGGGTGGAAGGAGAAATTTTTCTTCATTCGACTGCCCCACGACCCTTTCAGTTCCCACCGCTTGACGGAGGTTCTACCGGCTCCCCCTATACTAGGGAATTTTCTACAGAGTCCCGCCTATCAGCGAGCTAGGAGAATCCTCTCCGGCATGGAGTTCAGCGGCCCTGGCCTGGTACAGAGTGAGGAACTCATGTACCGGGCGGGCCTCAACCCTAAAGTGACCCGCATTAGCCCCGGCCTCGGTAAGCTTATCTTTTCCATCAATGCCTATTAATTCTAATTGATGTTATGTTGCCTGTCTATTGCAGAGGAAATCATGCTCTCGAAGGCGATGAACCAGTTCATCAAGTGGGATGAAGCCAACAAGGGAGCCTTGGATCCTCCCCCCGCTCCTCCCACTTCACCCTCTATCTCGGTCGAGGCTTCGGAGGGGACTGTCGAATCATCCAGTGAGCCTGTGGCGCCGGAGCGAACGGTGGCTCCTGTCGAGCCTCAGACACCTGCCAACCAATGGATTCCGGGGCTATCTGTTGACCCAGAGACTTGCGTCCCTTCAGAGAGTGATCCTCCTGCTACTTTTGTCCATACGGGGGAGGCTGCGGGGAAGTCATGGCCTCCCGTCGACTCACAAATACCGAAATTCTCTGGGCCGTAAAAGCGGGAAATCCTGGAAGGCCTAGCTTCGAGACGGAAGAGGTTGTGTCATACCGACCCCAGCACGCTCCCTTCCATTCTCGAGGAGGGCATTCCCCTTTCTAATGATGAGGATATCGCCCCCCCATCTCCGCCTTCCCGGCAACCTGCCCCTACAAATACAGGCAGTCAGGCCCCCGGCTCCTCCCCGACCGACTCCCCCGAGGCCGCCAAAGGCAAACAAGCAATGCCTGCCCAGCCTCGGATGCAGCTCGACCGTATACAAAAAAGGCTTGACGCTGCATTGGAGGCTGCCACACAATCCTTCCCCCGGTACATCTTAAAGAGGTGTCTGCCGAGGGCATTTCTTCTGAGGGGGCCTCCAGTTCAGAGGAGGACGACTCCGACCCCTCTACAGTGCCACCTGGGGCTCCCGCTGTCCAGCCACTCCCCCCGCATAGAGACCCCTCACCCTCCGTGAGCTTGGTTGACCCACCGAGAAGTCACGGAGTCTCCGGAGGGGAAGCCGTGGGAGTCCCTGTCGAGCCTCTCACTACCCTCCGTGAGTCTCTTTTGAAGGTAAGCGTTCCCTGATTCATAGGTTACTTCCTCTCCTGTTTTATAACTCTTTCGTACTATGGTAGGCGGCCCAAGACTGCCTGACGACCGACCGCTACTTGTACGCCTGGCCGGAGATTGATGCCTTGACCTGCCGAGCCCTGAGAGCAGAGGCTGCAACCGACCATGAGTATAGAACGGGACTCATGCAAGCAGGTGTCAGCAGAGCTCTCTGAGCGAAGGTGGAGCATCAGCTGGACACCCTACTGTCGATGGAGTCTTCCCTACAGAGTTCCTGGCACCGGGAACGTTTGATGTCCGAGAGGGTTGTGGCCCTTACAGACGACCTACTCCGGGTGACTGGAGCGGACTGACTTCAGGCGAGGGAGGAAAAGCTGTCGGGGGATGTTCGACTCCTAGAGACTTTGGCCTGGAAGCTGAACGAGCGCATCAAGGACCAAGCGCACCAGCTAGCCCAGAAGGAAGACGACCTCATGGCGGCAGCTGATCGCTTGATCGACCTTGAGGAGGAGCGGCCCAGGCACGAGCGAAAGCCCTGGCCATTTCGGAAAGACTCAAAGAGGCCTGGGAAGACCAAGCCAAAATGTCTTCTGAGGTGGCCCGGCTAAAGATTGCCCAGGAGGCAGTCGAGGCCGAGATGCGCGATCGTCGGGTTGCCGAGGACTCCCGTCTCAAGGAGGTCAAGGCGGAATTCAAGGCCAGATTCTTGGAGTCGGACGAGTTCGGTGATATCTTGGCCGCCAAGTAATGAAACGTTTGAAGTAGGGCTTCCATGGGGCCATCAATCAACTGAGGAAGACCCAACTCTTGCCGCCAGACACCGACTTGAGTTTTATGAGCATTGGCCGAGTACTGGGAGGAGCTCCCGCCAAAGGACAAGGAGTTGTAGAAAATATAGAACTGTTCCCCCCTCCCCGGGTCCCCCAATGTACTCATTTTGATTGTAATGAAAACATTCCTTTGACTTACTGTCTTGAGTATCTTTTTTGTTTGGTTCCTCGTATTATTTGTCCTTGTCGTGAGGACCAAGAGAACTGAAAAGCAAGTATTTTTCTTCGACTCAAGGAGCCAGATAGCAGACTATCGCTCCTGCAAAATAAGAGTTCCTTCTCGGCCCGTGCGTCAAGGGAGCCAGGGAGCCAATGCTCATCCCCAGCGGCCTCTTAGGTTGATTTCAGGAGCCCATAGCCCCTCGCGAGACTGGGTGTCTCCTTGGCCGAGATAACCTCGGGGGTTTTGGGTTCGACCTCGAGTGTGGGTCTTCCCAAGGTAGCCCGAAAGTTCGACTGCCTGGCTCGAAGCTATTCATCTGTGGGACCTGTATTGGCTCCCTTCTCTGTTGTGAGTCTGGTAAGTCCGCGGAATCCGAACAATCGTCTCCGGGCCCAAGCCGGACCCTTGAATTGATTCATAAAGGTTCACGAATTCCGAGACACCACAGAAACATACCAATCGACAACGTCAAAAAGGAGGCGACGCTTCGAGATGAGGGCCCATTATTGCGCCGCGCCCCCGTTGAATGCATGAGGGTGGCTATCATTATAAAGGTGGAAAGTTACACCGCTTTTCCCTCTCCATCATTCCCTCCTCTTGTTAGAACCCATGAGCAAGGAAGAGAAAAGAGGTCGCAACCTGGAGGAGAAATCGGAGAGGGAGGAGGTTCACCGCCAAGATGGGCGCGAAGCCACATCTGCACAGTTAAGCCAGGTGCTCTCAGAATCCCCTGTGCAGCGTACAGTCTTCCAGTACATCCCCCACCATTCCCCCTTCTGACAGGGTCATCTGCATCATCGGAGAGCATAGCAGAGATGATATTGCATATTTCATCGGAGAGCAAAGCAGAGATGAAACCACATGTTTCACCGGAGAGTCCAGAAGAGACATCACATGTTTCGCCAGGGAGTATAGCAGAGATGATATCGCATATTTCACCGGAGAGCAAAGCAGAGATGGAACCACATGTTTCACCGGAGAGTCCAGAAGAGACATCACATGTTTCACTGGGGAGCATAGCAGAGATGATGTCATCTCTTTCACCCGAGAGCATAGCAAACTCTCCCGGACTTTATATCAGAAAGTGTCTCCTGTGGGTTGCTCCCCGACCTATTCCAAATGCTCTCCACCTCCTGATCACTCAACCCCCCCCCCCTCGAGTTTTGGGAATCCATCGGCGGCCCCGCTCCGACATGGTTTCAGCAAGGTTTCACCGTAACATCTCCGCAGATCCGACGGACGGGAGTGCTGCGGTCGTACGTCCCCCCCGGTTTCCCGGTGCCAGTCAGGCATGGGATAAGTTACCATCCAAGGGGAAGGAGCTGTAGCTGCCGCCTTTCCTCTTCTCCCTTTGTATTTTATTTTTCGTCTTTGTTTCCAAATGTAAGTTGAATGTAAGGCGTAATCAGGACCTTTGAATGGAACTTGCTCACCCCTTTACCTTGTGCATTCAGAGTGTTTCCTTTTTCGTCTATGGATTGTCAGGAGGATGATTTCGGCCTTAAACAACGTCCTTTGCCTTCCATGTCTGATGATGTTGTCTCATATCTAGTCAGCTATGTGTTAGCCTTCTTCCACTACATCTCCAAAGCCTCCTCCCGTCCATGGTCAGAGGCTGTAGGGGCTACTCAGCTCCTAGTCGGGCCTCCGCCGCCCCCTAACCAGGGCTACTCACCTCAGGCATCCGCAGCACCATGAGGTAATAGGGTTTTATTTCTTGGTCGGGCATCTGCAGCACCCAGACTAAGGCTACATACCTCGGGCATCCGTAGTACCGCAAGGTAATAGGGTTTTATTTCTTGGTCGGGCATCCGCAACACCCAGACCAAGCCTAGTTACCTCGGGCATCCGTATCACCACAAGGTAATGTGGTTTTATTTCTTAGTCGGGCCTCCGTAGCACCCAGACCAAGTCTACTTACCTCGGGTATCCGTAGCACCGCAAGGTAATAGGGTTTTATTTCTTGGTCGGGTGTCCGCAGCACCCAAACCAAGTCTACTTACCTCGGGCATCTGTAGCACCGCATGGTAATAGAGTTTTATTTCTTGGTCGGGCGTCCGCAGCACCCAGACCAAGCCTACTTACCTCGGACATCCGTAGCAGTGTAAGATAATAGGGTTTTATTTCTTGGTCGGGCGTCCGCAACACCCAGCCCAAGCCTACTTACCTCGGGCATTCATAGCACCGCAAGGTAATAGAGTTTTATTTCTTGGTCGGGCGTCCGCAGCACCCAGACCAAGCCTACTTACCTCGAGCATCCGTAGCACCTCAAGGTAATACGGTTTTATTTCTTAGTCGGGTATCTGTAGCACCGCAAGGTAATAGGGTTTTATTTCTTGGTCGGGCGTCCGCAACACCCAGACCAAGTCTAGTTACCTCGGGCATTCATAGCACTGCAAGGTAATAGGATTTTATTTCTTCGTCGGGCGTCCGCAGCACCCAGACCAAGCCTACTTATCTCGGGCATCCGTAGCACCGCAAGGTAATAGAGTTTTATTTCTTGTTCGGGCGTCCGCAACACCCAGACCAAGCATATTTACCTCGGGCATTCGTAGCACCACAAGGTAATAGGGTTTTATTTCTTGGTCGGGCATCCGTAGCACCCAGACCAAGCCTATTCACCTCAGGCATCCGCAGCACCGCGAGGTGATAGGGTTTTGTTTCTTGGTTGGGCATCCGTAGCACCCAGACCAAGCCTATTTACCTCGGGCAGCCGTAGCACCACAAGGTAATAGGGTTTTATTTCTTGGTCAGGCATCCGCAGCGCCCAGCCTAAGCCTACTTACCTCGGGCATTCGTAGCACCGTAAGGTAATAGGGTTTTCTTTCTAGGCCGGGCGTCCGCAACACCCAGACCAAGCCTACTTACCTTGGGCATCCGTAGCACCACAACGTAATAGGGTTTTATTTCTTGGTCGGGCGTGTTGGAACTTGAATGGCTAGAGAGGGGGGGGGGGTGAATATAGCCAAACACAAAAATCACTTTCACTTAGGAAGATTCTGCACCTAGGGTTAGTAGCACACAGCGGAAGCAAATACAAAGCAGAGTAATGCAGAAACTAAACTCTAGTCTAAGCACATTCACAAAACACTAACACAGAGGGTTTACAAGGTTCGGGGATAACTTGCCCCTACTCCTTGGCATGCCCGTGAGGTGGGTGATCCCTCGATCGTCGGCAGATCAAGCCCTGGAAAATCCGGATAAAATGCAACCTCCTTCTCGGTGGAGTAACCTCTCCACAGCGTTTCAACAAGGATAAAGTATTAAGCACAATGAAACACAAGAAGGGATCTTACTGAGCACTTAGGACAGCAAGAACACAAGCGAACTCCTCACCGAGCTCCACTCAGCACAGATCTCACGCAAGAACTCCCTTCTTCGTGTCTTCTCGCTGATGGACTCGCCAAGCTCCTTGTTTCTTCTTCCAAGCGCTCAAGTATGCAGTGTCGCTCAGGTTGCTTCAATAGATCAGAATGATGCACAAGAAGATAGATCAAGTGTTGCTGCTCCTGGAGTTGTGTAGACTTCTTCGCCACCAAGCGCTTAAGTCTATCCCACTGATCCCAGGTCACTGCCATCTCACTGCAGGCTCCAGCTGCTCACCTGCAACTGCCCATCTACCACTGAGCTCTCCTGGACTCCCTGAGCTTCCCTCAGACGAGCCCCAGTCAGCAGCTCCAGCAGCGCCAGCATCCGTTGCAACCTGAGATGGAAAACGGACAAACCTGCTCCAAGGAAAGACTCCCATTGACTCTCCTTAAGTGTTTGAATCCATTCCTGTCACCTGCACACTTAATTAGATCATTAGCATAGCAAATCAAGCAGAGAATCAAATATAAGAGATTAAGAGCAGAGAAAACAGACGTGTTCAGACGTGTTCAGAGCGTTTGACGGCGCGTTTGAATTAAAGTGATCGTTCACCGGACCGATCCAGGGGTCGTGGATCGGTCACCGGACCAATCCACAGCTTTGCTGGGATTCCCAGCTTTCGCAACCACAAGGCCCTGATCGGTCACCAGACCGATCAGGCTGTGACCTGATCGGTCACCAGACCGATCAGGAACCCCTCCGACCGATCAAGCTCCAGCCTGATCGGTTATAGGACAGAGTCCGCGACACTTGATCGTTCACCAGAACGATCCGAATAGTATTCCAGATCGGTCACCAGACCGATCAGGAGCCAATCAGTAAGGTTCCCAAAACCCACTGGATGCTCCCTGATCGGTCACCAGACCGATCAGTGAAGGATCGGTTATGGTGTGCTAGAGGGGGTGAATAGCACTTTTTCGTCGTTTTGATCTCTACAAAGTCGTTAGCGCAACGGAAACAATAATATGCAAAGTAAATAAGAAACAAACAATGCTAACAACCTGATTTACTTGGTATCCACCCTGGTCGGGTGACTAATCCAAGAATCTTTCGGTGGATCAACCCCCGGATAACCTCCGGCTAGATCTGTCGCTCCTGGTGGGTGGAGAAACCTCGCCACAACACTTCGGACGCTCTCTGATCACAGTAGACTACTAACCCACTTTATCCAAGTGAGTTTCGTCTGAAAGATGGTAGGAAACGAGCCCCTTCAAATAGGGCTCGAATATGAAATAACCGCTTACCAGTCGACTGCCCCTGGGGCAGTCTATTGAGGTAATCGGCCCTTAAATGATTGGAAGATCATGGTTTTGATGTGTGGGCGAATATGTTTAAGGTTAGAGTGTTATGTTGTATTTGATATGTGTAATTGAGTTTGCAGGACTTGGAGAATCACACATGGTGGACATATCCGAGGGACGAGATCCGAGGGAAGAGAGCTCCAAGGGAAAGCCAGGAAGTGGACTTCAAGGGCACACGTGAAGGGTGACATGGAGGCAAGCCAAGGGAAGGCTTGCGTGCGCATCCGAGGGACGATAGCCAGAGGAAGAGGACTTCAAGGGGCGAGCCAAGGGAGCAGACCTGAAGGTACACGCGAAGGAGAAGGTCCCGAGTGGCTAGAGCTGAGCTGTGAGGCAGGGCAGTCCACTGGCCCTGTGGCAGTCGACTGCCAAAACCCACAGAAAGTTTGCAGCCTCGGACCAGTCGACTGGCATTTGGGCAGTCGACTGGTATACCCCCGAAACTAGCCGTTGGCTAGCAATTAATGCTAGGCCAGTCGATTGCCCCAGGGCCAGTCGACTGCCCCAGGGCCAGTCGACTGGTGTGGACTGGACAGATTGCGAATCTGTCCTGTTCACCTATAAAAGGAGCACTTTTTGCACATGCACGGTACGGTTCCGTACAGTGACGAAGTGCTACTCGTGTGTAGAGTGATTTATGCTTCCTCTCTCTTATTTTTGCATTTGTAAAGAGGAAGATCTTGCTGTAAAGGTTTCTCCACCTCAAGGAGACTTTTCGATAGTGAAAAGTGGTGCTTGCGGCGTGGATCCTTGGACTAGTCACCCATCTGGGTGGATACCAAGTAACCGATAAGTGTTAGCATTGTTTCTAATTCTTTTACATATTATTTCCGCTGCGCTAACAGTTCTGTAGAGATCAAGATCCGCGAAAAAAGTGCTTTCACCCCCCCTCTGCACGCCTAAATCGATCCTTCATTTGGTATCAGAGCCGGTGCATTTTGGAAGATCTAACAGTCAATCGGAACAATTGTGATGGCGTTTCAAGAGGGATACTCAACCGCACGACCACCCTTCTTCGACGGGAATGACTTCGCCTATTGGAAAGGTAGGATGCAATACTACCTCATGAATGACATTGAAAATTGGATAAGTGTTGCAGATGGCTTCGAGGCACCCGCCAATGAAAGAGGAGACCCAACACTGATGAGATCATGGTCAAAGGAGGTGATGAAGAGGGCGCAATCAAATGCCAAGGCCACCACCACACTGCAATGCGGGCTCTCGAAGGAGCAACTGAACAAGGTGGGGCCTTTCAAGAGCGCCAAGGAATTATGGGACAAGTTGGTTGAACTGAACGAGGGGTCAAACGAGTCCAGAAGAGCCAAGAAGGACTTGCTAGTGGCCCAACTACAATCCCTTTCCATGAAGAGCAACGAGACCGTCAGCCAGCTACATGGAAGGGTAAAGGAAGTGATAAACGAACTCCATGTGATTGGAGAGAAGATTGAAAACCGGGACATCGTCAGGTATGTTTTACAAGCTTTCCCGAGAACCACCCTGTGGGCATCCATGGTTGATGCATACAAGGTATCGAGGGATTTGTCAATTGTTAAATTAGACGATCTTTTCTGTGAATTCGAGCTACACGAGCAAGCTAATGTCTCGGCAAAAGAGAAAGGTA
This sequence comes from Boesenbergia rotunda, assembly GCA_024364735.1. Lineage (NCBI taxonomy): Eukaryota > Viridiplantae > Streptophyta > Magnoliopsida > Zingiberales > Zingiberaceae > Boesenbergia > Boesenbergia rotunda. The sequence continues at coordinate 395,405 of JAGFNQ010000365.1, read as the reverse complement.
TTGCTTTTGTTGCAGAAAAGGAGAAGAAGAAGAGGAAGGAGAAGAAGAAGGTGGTTTACTCATCCTCGTCAGACTCAGAGGAATCCAACGCCTCCTTGGATAGCGATCAAGAGGCATTCATGGTAAGAAAATTTCGTAGAGTATTTAAAAGTTTTTCTAACAAATCCTATGCTAGGAAAGGGGCCAAGGGTAAGGGTAAGGCCAAAGACATCATATACCACAACTGCCACCAAGAGGGGCACATGAAGAATGAGTGCCCTTAATTGAAGAAAAGGGAGGACAAGAAGGAAGAGAAGAAGAAGAGTGACAAGAAGAAATCAAAGAGAAAGGAGAAGGGTGCCACCAACCTCAAGGCAACTTGGGATGACCCCTCATCCTCATAGGAAGAAGAAGAGCAAGTCTCCCACTTTGCTCTCATGGCACAAGA
>JAGFNQ010000365.1:303949-394949 GCA_024364735.1 Boesenbergia rotunda | reverse complement strand
GACCTCACGAAGGCCCTTAGAAATTCCAAGTAGGATCAAGTAACCTAGATATGATCATCAACAGTCAAAGGGCTGTGTACAACAAAGCCGGGTTGGGTTATAGGCCTAAGACAAAGGAGGTAGCCTTTGTCTCACTTACCGGTAGGATTGGTGCATCTATGAGACTAGGGGCTAGGGGAACCACAAAGAAGGCATGGGTACCTAAGAGATTTCTAAATGATGCTTATGGATCAAAGATATGGGTACCAAAAGAGTATATTTTCCATGTTGTTTAGGTAAAGGTGAAGGAGGCCCCAACAATGTGGATAGTAGATAGTGGATGCTCAAGACACATGACCGGGGATGTGAGCAAGTTCGCCACTATAAGCTACCTAAGAGAAGGGAGGGTCTTCTTTGGGAATAGTGGAAAGTTGAGGATTATTGGTAGGGGCACAATTGAGGTATCTCCCACTATTTCGATTCATAAGGTACTTTTAATCAAAGACATGAAATTCAATTTATTAAGTGTGAGCCAATTATGTGATGCCGGCTTTCAAGTAGAATTTCATGCTAGAAAATGCATCATTAGACATAATGAATCGAATGCTATCATATTAGAAGGGTTTAGAGAGGCAAATTTATATTATCTTGATCTATCTTATGCTACTAACAATGTTGTTGAGTGTCTCATGTCTAAAGAAGAAGAAGGATGGTTGTGGCACCGAAGACTTGGACACGTCAACATGAGGAGCATTGCAAGAGTGGCCAAGGAAGAGTTGGTGAAGGGGATACCCATGATCAAGTATGAGAAGAACAAGTTGTGTGATGCATGTCAAGAGGGTAAGCAATCGAAAGCATCACACAAAGGTAAAACTTCAACCACTACCTCTTTGCCTTTAGAACTTTTGCACATAGATTTATTTGATTGTCATAGTACTCCCTCACTTGTGGGGAGTAAATATTGTTTAGTGATAGTAGATGATTTTTCTAGGTTTACTTCTTGAAACATAAGGATGATACCCTAGAGATTTTTATAGGATTTAGTAAAAGGGTAGAAAACGAAAAACATACCAAAATAAACCGAATTAGGAGTGACCATGGTGGGGAGTTCCAAAACGCAAGTTTCACACAATTTTGTGTTGAAAATGGGTACAAGCATGAATTTTCATGCCCAAGGACTCCTCAACAAAATGGGGTAGTTGAGAGAAGAAACCATGCCCTACAAGAAGCTGCTAGGACTATGCTTAATGCATATTCCCTTCCTAGCTACTTTTGGACCGAAGCGATTAACACCGCCTGCTATATTCAAAATCGGGTGTTGGTACATAAGTTTCTAGGGAAAACACCCTTTGAATTATGGAATGGAAGGGTACCTCAAGTTCATTATTTTAGAGTCTTTGGATGTAAAGTCTACATCTTAAACACCAAAGATGACCTAAGGAAATTTGAGTCAAAAGCCGATGAAAGAATTCTAGTAGGGTACTCCTTGACCAGTAGAGGGTATAGAGTCTACAACAAAAGGACAAAAGTGATTGAGGAGTCCTCAAATGTCAAATTTGATGAAACAACTAGTACCTACCCTAGAAAGGCTTCTATTGATAAGGATATAGAGGAGGTCCAACCCCTTGCCCAAAGAATCCAAAACCTACATTTGGAGGGCAATGATCAAGGGGGAGTGAGAAGTAGCCTAGAAGATGAGGAAGAAGGAGTAAATGAACCTATAACCTCTAGGCCCTTGAGACATCACCATGATCATCCTATTGACCAAATAGTGGGTGATGTCACTCAAGGAGTAAGGACTATGTCCTACTTTAGGGATCAAACTAGTCAAATAGCTCTTATCTCCCAATTAGAACCTAAGTCCATTGATGAAACATTGAGAGATGTTGATTGGGTCTTAGCCATGCAAGAAGAGCTAAATCAATTTGAGAGGAGTGAAGTTTGGGAGTTAGTTCCTAGGCCCACTGATTGTACCATTGTGATCACAAGATGGGTTTTTAGGAACAAACTATATGACCAAGGTAAAATCACTAGGAACAAGGCTAGATTGGTAGCTAGGGGGTTTAACCAAGTTGAGGGACTAGACTATGATGAGACTTATGCCCCCGTAGCTAGGTTAGAATCAATTAGAATTCTATTAGCCTATGCCGCTCACATGGGTTTCACACTCCACCAAATGGATGTGAAGTCGGCATTCCTTAATGGGATCATTAAGGAAGAGGTCTATGTAGAACAACCCCCGGGTTTGAGGACCCTAACTTTCCACGACACGTGTTTAAATTGAGAAAAGCCTTATATGGATTGAAACAAGCTCCCCAGGCTTGGTATGAAAGGCTTTCTTCATTTCTAGTGTCTAAGGGGTTTAGGAGAGGAACAATTGACCTACATTGTTCCTAAAATCTAAGGACAAGGACATATTTGTTGCCCAAGTCTATGTAGACGATATCATTTTTGGGTCAACAAATAATGACTTCCTACAAGAATTCATCAAGTTTATGGAAGATGAATTTGAGATGAGTCTTGTAGGAGAGTTAACCTTTTTCTTAGGCCTTCAAGTTAAGCAAACTAATGAAGGTACACATGTCTTTCAAACCAAATATGCTAAGAAGATGTTAAAGAAATTTGGTTTAGAAAATGCTAAGGTAGCATCTACACCCATAGGAACTAATGTGAAAATGGATAGTGACATTGAAGGGAAAATGGTAGACTTTAAACAATATAGGAGCATGATTGGTAGTCTCCTATATCTAACCGCTAGTAGACCCGACATACTTTTTGCAGTAGGTATGTGTGCAAGGTACCAATCTTGTGCCAAGACTCCCATTTGGTTGTAGTTAAGAGGATCTTAAGATATGTAAAATGGACCCTTAATGTCGGACTTTGGTATCCTAGAACACCTAGTGTTGACCTAATTGGATACACCGACTCGGACTATGCGGGTTGCAAGTTAGATAGGAAGAGTACAAGTGGAGGGTGTCAATTCCTTGGGTCTTCCTTAGTTAGTTGGAGTAGTAGGAAACAACCATGTGTTGCCCTATCAACAACGGAGGTGGAATATGTGGCAATGGGTGGGTGCGTTTCCCAACTCCTTTGGATCATGCACACCTTAGAGGATTATGAGTTGCATTACACCAAGGTCAAAGTCTTGTGTGATAATGTAAGCACAATCAATTTAACCAAAAATCCGGTTCACCATTCTAGGACAAAACACATTGAAGTGAAACATCACTTCATTAGAGACCATGTGGCAAGGGGAGACATAGAACTACACTATGTTGAATCAAAGTCAAACCTAGCCGACATCTTTACCAAGCCTCTTCCGAATCGGAGTTTACATCCTTAAGAAGAGGTCTTGGAATGTGTTTTATAAAAGTATAGGATGAACTTGGAGATATTAGCTTTAAAAAAAAGGGTGCTTGATCCATTAGGGTGATACATTTGGATCACTTGTGCTTGTGGCACATTGTTAAACCATTGAGAGTATCAAAATATGAAAACTAGACCAACTATGGGGAAGGCAAGTGTTTAATCAATGGACACTTTGCCCAAAGATCATAGTTGGACATTTTAAACATCGGAAAACCATTTTATGCTTTACATACTTTGCCATGCTTTTGAAAGTCATATAATTGCAAAATTGATTTCAAAATTTGATACAAAATGTAGTGGTTTTCAAAACTTTTGGATTTTTATCAAAAGTCATGCATGTTTGAAATTTTATATGGATTAATATTTTTCCCTGATAGAGTATAACATTTCAAACATGTATGCAAAATTTTACAATTTTTGAAATTTTCTGAAATATTCTGGGAGTTTCTGAAATTCGATAGAAAACCTGAAAAATCAGACTGATAGCGTATCAGTCGACTGCCCCATGGGCAGTCGACTGGCATGCAAGTTTTCAGCCACTGTGAGAAATTTCAGAACTTAAAAATTCTCTCATGAGATACCATGGATTTTGGTTACTTGAGGCAATCATTTTGATGGTGTCAAAGGGGGAGAATGGGTGGTTTAAGTTAAAATTTCAACTTAGAATGGATGGTTTAAGGTGTTCTTTCTAACTTAGAAATTGAATGTTTAAAAATGGAGAAGACATGGATTAAGGGGGAGGTACCTCTTAGGTTCTGATATGTCTTATATTTTTAACATATTGCTGTTGTTAAGTGGAAACTTAACTTGGATTGTGACTAGGATGGAAAATGGGGGAAGACATAGGTTAAGGGGGAGGTTACCTCTTAGGGTTACTATGTCTCATGATTTTTCAATTGCTATGTTTTGCTATTGCTATTGTGGTTGTTGTTTATCTCTAACTTAAACATATTGCCACACATCAAAAAGGGGGAGATTGTTGAGGCAATCGACCCTTAAATGATTGGAAGATCATGATTTTAATGTGTGGGCGAATATGTTTAAGGTTAGAGTGTAATGTTGTATTTGATATGTATGATTGAGTTTGCAGGACTTGGAGAATCACACATGGTGGACATATCTGAGGGACGAGAGCCGAGGGAGGAGAGCTCCAAGGGAAAGCCAGGAAGTGGACTTCAAGGGCACACGTGAAGGGTGGCATGGAGGTGAGCCAAGGGAAGGCTTGCGTGCGCATCCGAGGGACGATAGCCAGAGGAAGAGGACTTCAAGGGGCGAGCCAAGGGAGCAGACCTGAAGGCACACGCGAAGGAGAAGGTCTGGAGTGGCTAGAGCTGAGCTGTGAGGCAGGGCAGTCGACTGGCCCTGTGGCAGTCGACTGCCAAAATCCACAGAAAGTTTGCAGCCTCGGACCAGTCGACTGGCATTTGGGCAGTCGACTGGTATACCCCCGAAACTAGCCGTTGGCTAGCAATTAATGCTAGGCCAGTCGACTGCCCCAGAGGTAGTCGACTGGTGCGGGCTGGATAGATTGCGAATCTATCCTGTTCACCTATAAAAGGAGCACTTTTTGCACGTGCACGGTACGGTTCCGTACAGTGACGAAGTGTTGCTCATGTGTAGAGTGATTTGTGCTTCCTCTCTCTTATTTTTGCATCTGTAAAGAGGAAGATCTTGCTGTAAAGGTTTCTCCACCTCAAGGAGACTTTTCGATAGTGAAAAGTGGTGCTCGCGGCGTGGATCCTTGGACTGGTCACCCATCTGGGTGGATACCAAGTAACCGATAAGTGTTAGCATTGTTTCTAATTCTTTTACATATTATTTCCGCTGCGCTAACAGTTCTGTAGAGATCAAGATCCGTGAAAAAGTGCATTCACACCCCCTCTGCACGCCCTAAATCGATCCTTCACTACTAATGCTTTTGCTAAGTGTCTCATGTCAAAAGAAGAGGAGTCCACCCTTTGGCACCGGAGACTAGCACATGTTAACATGAAGAACATCCGGAAGTTGGCCAACAAGGGATTAGTTCGTGGCTTACCAAGCATCAAGTATGAAAAGGACAAACTTTGTGATGCATGTCAAATGGGTAAGCAAACAAAATCTGCACATAAAGGTAAAAGCGCTGTAAGTACATCTACCGCTTTAGATTTACTTCATATGGACTTGTTTGATTGTAGCACTATTATATCATTGAATGGTAGTAGATATTGCTTTGTTATCATTGATGATTTTACTAGATATACCTGGACATATTTTCTAAAATATAAGGACCAAACCTTAGATGTTTTCATTTCTTTTTGTAGAAGGGTTGAAAATGAAAAATCATCAACAATTAAGACAATAAGAAGTGATCATGGAGGTGAATTTCAAAACCAACGATTTTTAGAGTTTTGTCAAGAAAGAGGGTATAGACATGAGTTCTCTACTCCTAGAACACCACAACAAAATGGTGTTGTAGAGAGGAAGAACCGTGTTCTACAAGAGGCTGCACGATGCATGCTCAATGAGTACTCACTACCGAGTTACTTATGGGCCGAAGCTATAAATACAGCTTGCTACGTGCAAAATCGAGTCCTCGTCCATAGGTTCTTAGGTAAGACTCCCCATGAACTTTGGTTTGGGAAATCACCTACAGTTAAACACCTTAGGGTGTTTGGTTGTAAGGTGTTCATCCTAAACACCAAGGACCACCTTGGAAAGTTCACGGCTAAGGCTGATGAAGGGATACTGGTCGGGTACTCCCTAGTTAGCAAAGCCTACCGAGTCTACAATAAGAAATCTAGATTGGTTGAAGAGTCTTCTGATGTGGTTTTTGAAGAAGTTCCAAAAGCAAATGACTAATCAGAAAATGTAGAAGAAGTTCAACTCGAACTTAGGAGACTAAGTTTGAATGAAACTCCAATTGTTGTTGATGGTAATGAGTCCGATGACGGTGAGCCTAGACAACACATAGATCAGCCAGATCCTAAGGCTGAGCTTGTGTCTAGTGAAATCATTCAAGAAGCACCACCAACACCTAGGCAAACTAGATTAGCCTCTAGTCATCCCCAAGACCAAATTGTTGAAGATATCCATCATGGGGTTAGAACTAGATCATTCTTTAGGAATGAGGCTAATGAAGTTGCTTTAATTTCCGAAATTGAACCTAGAAAGATTGATGAAGCATTAAATGATCCCGATTGGATCATTGCAATGCAATACGAACTAGGTCAATTCGAAAGGAGTCAAGTTTGGGACCTAGTCCCTAGACCCAAGAAGACCACCATTATTGGAACCAAATGGGTCTTCAAAAATAAATTGAACCATAAGGGAGAAATCATTAGAAACAAGGCATGCTTAGTAGCCAAGGGCTATAGTCAAGTTGAAGGCCTTGATTATGATGAGACCTATGCTCCCGTGGCCCGATTAGAGTCCATCCGATTGATGCTTGCATTTACAGCACATCGTGGTTTCAAGTTATATCAAATGGACGTCAAATCGGCCTTTCTAAATGGTTTAATTAGAGAAGAGGTCTATGTTGAACAACCTCCGGGGTTTGAGAGTACCGAATTCCCAAACCACGTGTTCAGGCTCAAAAAGGCACTCTATGGCCTTAAACAAGCACCCTGAGTTTGGTACGAGCGGTTGTCGACGTTCCTAATTGAAAAAGGATTTGTTAGATGCCAAATAGACCCTACACTATTTCTACGAAAAGATGGTGACGATATATTTGTAGCCCAAGTATATGTCGATGACATTATTTGTGGCTCAAACAACAAGGGCTATTTAAATGAGTTCATTGGACACATGGAGAGTGAATTTGAGATGAGTCTAGTGGGAGAGTTGACTTTCTTCCTTGGACTTGAAATCAAACAAACCAGAGATGGGATCCATGTGCACCAATCAAAATATACTCAAGAGATGCTTCGAAAATTCAACATGAGTGATTCAAAAGAGGTAACCACTCCCATGGCTACAAACACAAGATTAGACAATGATGAGAGTGGTAAACCTGTTGATCTAACTCAATATCAAAGCATGATAGGTAGTCTGCTATACTTCACAGCCAGTCGACCTGATATACTTTTCGCTGTGGGTATGTGCCCTAGATATCAAGTTTGTGCCAAGGAATCTCACTTGGTTGCTGTTAAGAGAATTTTGAGATATCTTAAAGGCACATTAGGAGTTGGTCTATGGTACCCCCGTACCGAATCATTTGACCTAATTGGCTATACCGATTCCGACTACGCTGGATGTAAGTTGGATCGGAAAAGCTCCAGTGGGGGTTGCCAATTTTTAGGATCATCTCTAGTTAGTTGGTCAAGTCGGAAGCAACATTGTGTTGCTCTCTCCACGACCGAGGCAGAATATATTGCTATGGGAGAGAGCATATCATAATTGTTGTGGATGATTCATACTTTAGAGGACTATGGATTAAGCTACAAGGGTGTGCAAGTGTTGTGTGACAACATAAGCACAATTAACCTAATGAAGAATCTGATCCATCACTCTAGGACTAAACATATTGAAGTGTGTCACCACTTCATTAGGGATCATGTTGCAAGAGGAGATGTTGTACTCTCATATGTAGAGTCCATAATCGAATCTAGCCGACATCTTCACTAAACCACTCCCCGAAAATGAGTTTAGCTTCTTAAGAAGGGAGTTGGGAATGTGTCGCGCTTCATAGACATCAAAATGCATTCAAAACCCTTGATGATCATTTCGAAATTGTTGGGGAAATCGATTGGGTAACTTGGGGACATCTCACACAAACTATAAGGTTCAACAAAACATTTTTGTTTGCTAGAAATGGGGTGAGATGTTAGCATCAACTAAATTTCTTGAAATGTCATTACATCCCTTGAGAAATTTGGTTGACGAGATAAAAATCACTTCGGTGACAAAGTATGGGGAAAACCAATGCATAACACATGTGTACTTGGCTCCATGATCATACTTGGACATTCCAATCAAGGAAACTTGATTGGAAACTTGAATTTGATACAAACTTGGTTAAATTTGCTTGAATGTTTGTTGATTGAGTTTGACTCCACTTGGGTGGAGCAAAGTGATTGTTACACCCATAAGGACCTGTGATCCTTGTTCAGGGATCAATTTTAGTCAAGAGACAACTTCCAATATCGATAAACTATCATCAGATCTTGTCAAAAATCACTTGGAAGTCTGAAACTGAAAGTTTCAGATCGTATCAGGAATTTCAGGAAGCCTGATCGGTCACCGGACCGATCAGGAGTATGACTGGTCGGTCCGACGGACCGACCCAGCTCCTGTGCGAAAAACTGTCAAAACCCACTGTGCTGGTCTTGATCGGTCCCCAGACCGATCTGGCGCCCACTGTGGTGATCGGACCACAGACCGATCAGAGGGGTCACAAAATACTTTGCAAAAATTGACCAAACTCTCTGTGTTGGCCTTGATCGGTCCCCGGACCGATCTGGCATCCTGTTTTGATCGGTCCACAGACCGATCAGGGGGCTCACGGGAAAAACCTCCAAACCTTCTGATCTCTTCCTGATCGATCAGCCGATCGATCAGGAGCCTGCCTGATCGGTCACCCCGACCGATCAAGACCAGGCCAGTCCGATCAGGCCGAAGCCTGATCGGTCTGGGCGCTACCAGATCGAACGGTGATCCGTTCGATCACATTAAATTTCGATTGGTGGACCGATCCACCAACCTAATAACTTCGCGAAAACCCCTTATTCCCCAAGCCCTAGCGCCGAAACACCTTCCCACGCGATCTTCTTCGTGTGTTTCCTCCTCCCTGCGCGTGTTCTTCCTTGTGCGTGAGTTCCTCTTGCGCGTGAGCTCCTGTGTGCGTGCGGTTGTCCTGCAAGCTCCTCCTTGTCTGCTGCAAGTTTCTTTCTTGCTCAAGGTTTGAGCACACTTCTTGCGCCGAGAACTTTCCCCCTGTGCGAGCACTCCTTCAAGCATTCAGAACCTTCTCAAATCAACATCATGGCACCTAAGTAAGAGTTTTGTTGATTTTCATTCCAGATCAATTCTTAGATTATGAACTCATGCTAATCATAACTTGTCTTTTGTGTTGTGTGTGCCATTACCGTGACTCTATGTTTTTGCCGTGACCTCCCTTGCCATGACCTTTCAATTTTACTGATTAAACCTAATCTCCTTTGATCACATCTTACTCCATTGATCAAACCTATGTTCATTTGCTCATTTTCTATTATGATTAACTTGATGAATTATCTTGACCATGTGATCCTTTAATCGTGATTGTATCAATATTCGAATCTGTGTCTTGATTTCTCTTCATCTTGATCAAATCGGTTGCCATGACCTATTCAATCCTTTAGAAAGTCATCCAAAGGGAAAGAATCAGTGGAGGGCAGCTCAAAGGGCAAAGCCTCTTCTTCCTCCGCGCCCTCCCGAAGGCCTCAGCCTTCATCAAATTCACGTTTTCCCAATGTTGCCTATTAATAGGCATTTCAATCCAGAACCTTCAAGTTGCTCTCCTGCCGATCAATTGACGTTCCATTTCTATCCGAGCACTGTCCCTCCATCATGGAGATAGTAACCTTCTACAACCTTGGCTTTCTCCTCTCCTTGGAGCGGACGATAAACTATGATCTTGTCTCAGAGTTTTACAACAATCTTCAACAAGGGCCTCAAGGAGGTTTTGAATTCACCACCCGCGTAGCAAAGAGAAATCTCGATTTCTCTTATGAGATTCTAGCGGAGTATCTAGGCGGTCGACGATTGCCTAACCTATATTCTATTTATCTTGAGCTCCCAGACCCTTTGTTGGCTCCTTTTGCCGATGTTACCCCCGACACCATTTATCAGCATTTCTTTGGACATCCCCACCCAGCCGGGCTCGACGAATTGGGTCCTGATTTTTTGACTTTTGCAGCACTCCGTCTCTCTCCTACCGATTACATCCTTTTCAAGATCATCACAAACTATATCTTGCCGATCACTTCAAAGCCCTTGACCGAGATCCGTCTCTATCATTGCCTGATGCTCTATGGTATGCACCGACGCATGGACTTTGACATCATGGAGAGTATTTTTCAGTCCATCCTATCCTATAGAGAGCCGAGCCAACGCACAGTCTATATGCCATTTGGTCATGTCATCACCGACTGGCTTATGTCAGTAGGTGTTGATGTCACCAAGGGCAGGACAGTGCCCATGGTCAGACAGGATTGTCAGCTTGGCCGGAGAGCATTCGCCAAGTCTGGTATCATTATTCGAGATCACGATCGAGCACTGGTTTGGAAGGATGGGAGGGGTCTTGGTGATCTACCTGGGGAGGTCCACATTTTCAGGCACCAGCCGATGCTGCGACATATCAGGAGGCTCCCGCTGTTGCTGCCGATTACGACTATGAGCTGGACCCGGACCTACGCTGGTAGATTTCCGAGCTGGATCGGACGATCCAGCATGATCTTCACTTGAGAGAGCTCTATCACGAGGAGGTCCGCTCGGGTTTTCTCTCCTTTGACCGCAGAGTGACCGCGGTGGAGTCAGATGTCTCTGGGGTCCGTACGCTGTGTTAGTGCAGAAAGCACCATATCGAACCTTGTTTTGATATTGGCAAAGGGTTCAAAGTTAAGTATTATTGGTGATCTAACAATGTTACTCAAGTGTGCAGGAAAAGCCCTAGCGAAGGACTGCGAGGCACCTGGCGAAGGATTGCTAGGATCCAAAGACCTAGCGAAGGACTGCTAGGCACCAGGCGAAGGACAGCTTGGTACTGAAGACCTGGCGAAGGACAGCTAGGCACCTGGCGAAGGACTGCTAGGCAAAAGTCCAACCGGAGGAGCCGGTTGGCAACAGGTAAATTCTCCAGAGAGGAGTAGGTGAGGACGCGTTCCCCGTCGAGGGAACAGTAGACGTCGGTGTTGATGCAGTCTGGCCCTGATTGTTGTTTTGGTGTTGACATCGATTTTAGTTTGGGTTGATTATGATGATTATGAAGAAGTCCTGATTGGGGATCAGGCATGGTATGGGAAATCCTAGTCTGGAGGGCTAGGTGATGGAAAATCCTAACCTGGAGGGTTAGGTGTTGAAAATCCTAGTCTGGGAGGCTAGGTGTTTAGAAAAGTCCTAGCTTGGAGGGCTAGGTGTTGGAAAAGTCCTAATTCGGAAGGGTTGGGTGAAAAGTCCTAGCTTGGAGGGCTAGGTGAAAAGTCCTAACTTAGAGGGTTAGGTGCAAATTCCCATCCTGGAGAATTAGGTGAAAAAGTCCTGGCTTGGAGGGTCAGGTGCCTAGCTTGGAGGGCTAGGTTGGATGATGTTCTAACTCGGAAGGGTTGGGTGAAAAGTCCTAGCTTGGAGGGCTAGGTGAAAAGTCCTAGCTTGGAGGGCTAGGTGAAAAGTCCTAACCTGGAGGGTTAGGTGCAAATTCCCAACTTGGAGAGTTAGATGGAAAATCCTTAGCTTGGAGGGCTAAGGTGGATGGAAACTTAGCTTGGAGGGCTGAGTTTGAGTCCCTGGATCGGTCTGGTGATCGATCAGGGATTTTGGCACGCTGCTCCTTCGTGGATCGGTCTGGTGACCGATCCAGCGATGACTGATCGGTCGGGCGACCGATCAGGGAGCACACAGTGAGGTTGGGAACCTACTGTGTTGCTCCTGATCGATCTGGTGACCGATCAGGGAGTATGCGTTTCACCCATTGACTGGCTCCTGATCGGTCTGGTGACCGATCAGGGAGCAAGCAGTGAGGTTGAGTTCTCTTGCTGAACTGCTCCTGATCGGTCTGGTGACCGATCAGGATCACTGTGCAGATCGTTCCGGAGAACGATCAAGTGTCGCAGGTTCCTCTCTAAGATCGATCAGGACGGAGCCTGATCGGTCTGGTAAGGTTCTGATCGGTCTGGTGACCAATCAGGAGTCTTCCTGATCGGTCCGGTGACCTATCAGAGGGCTTAGCCTGCGAGACTTAGAAATCACCCAATATAAAGGTGGATCGGTCTGGTGATCGGTCCAGGGGAATCTCAAAGAAATCGCGATTTCGGATTGAGCGTTGGGGATCAATCAGGACGGAGCCTGATCGGTCTGGAACCAGCCTGATCGGTCTGGTGACCGATCAGGAGGCTCTCTGATCGGTCTGGTGACCGATCACTTTAATTCAAATTGCATTGTCAGAGCTCTGATCGCGTCTGAACACAACCGATTCGCTGCCACTTCTCTCTGATATTTGATATGCTGCTTGATTTACTGCTCTAATACTCTGATTGAGTTTCAGGTGACAGGGGAGGATTCAAACTCTCAAGGAGAAGTCAAAGAGAGCTTTCCTTGGAGCAGGTTTGTCCCTTTCTCCACACAGGTTGCAACGGCTGGATGCAGGACTGAAGCTGCTGATTGAAGCTTGGCTGAGGGAGCTCAGGAAGTTCAGTTAGGGTTCAGTGTAGCTGGCGCGTTGGCAATGAGGCAGCGGTAGGCTGCTAGAGATGAGATCACCTGTCGCTTGGCGGAGAAACAAAAAGGAACGAGAGAAGTTGAGTTGAAGAACGACTTGAGTTTTAGTGCTTCTGAGTTCCTGCGTGACAAGCTTGCTGTTCTTGAGTTCTTCAATCATTCTGAGCAAGCTGTTGAGAAGCAATCATCATACTTGAGCGCTTGAAGGAGAAGACAAGAGGCTTGGAGTCCGACAGTGGGAAGACACGAAGAGGGTTCTTGCGTGAGATCGCCACTGGGTGGAGCTCAGGGAAGCTTGCTGTGTCTTTGTCCTTGCTAAGTGTTTGAGTAAGATCCTTCTTGTTGTTTCTTTGTGCTCATTCTATATCTTTGTTTGAAACACACTGTGGGGAGGTTTCTCCACCGAGAAGGAGGTTGCTTCATATCCGGTTTCACCGGGGCTTGATCTGCCGACGATCAAGGGATCGCCCACCTTAAGGGCACGCCAAGGAGTAAGGGCAAGTTATCCCCGAACCTTGTAAAATCTCCTTGTTAGCGATCTTGCTAATCTTGCTAGTTAGGTTTTGGTTTAAGTTTCTGCAAGTTTTATTTTCATACTTCCACTGTGCTACTGATAGTTCAAGTGCAGAAATTTGATAACTCCTCAAAGAAGGAGTAATTGGCTATATTCACCCCCCCTCTCTAGCCATCTCGTTCCCAACAAGTGGTATCAGAGCTTGGTGCTCTGTTTACGGCTTAAAATCCAAGAGTTTTCAACAAGATGGCATTGAGAGAAGGATTCTCCACCACCCGACCTCCATTCTTTGACGGCGCCGATTTCCAATATTGGAGATCAAAAATGGAATACTATTTGAAGATGGATATCTATACGTGGTTCGCGGTGAAGGAGGGATTCATCCCTCCTAAGGATGATGAAGGCAAGGAACTCGAATCTTCACGGTGGACTGCCGAACAAACAAGAAAGAGTGAAGCCGACGCGAAGGCGGTTGTCACTCTACAATGTGGCATGAACAAAGACCAACTCATCAAGGTTGGTCCTTTCACAAGTGCAAAAGACTTGTGGAACAAACTCATAGAGCTCCATGAAGGCACCCGAGACTCTAGAATTGCCAAGAGGGACTTGTTCCTCAATCAACTCCAAAATCTCTCCATGAAGGAGAATGAGTCGGTAAGTGAGCTTCATAGCCAGTTCAAGGAAGTCCTTAATGGACTTCATTCAATTGATGAAAAGGTCGAGAATCGCGACCTTGTGAGGTACGTCTTGAAAGCATTTCCAAGGAATGCTTTGTGGTCATCCATGGTGGATGCCTACAAAGTATCCAAGGATTTATCTATTGTAAAATTAGATGATTTATTTTGTGAGATGGAATTGCATGAAATGGCTAACAAAGGCCCCAAGGAGAAGGGGATTGCCTTAGTTGCAGGGGAACGAGTCACTAAGAAGAAGAAGGAGAAGAAGAAGGAGAAGGAGGTCTCATCTTCTTCACCTTCTTCCGGATCTGAATCCGATTCCGAGGAGGATGGCAGCGGCTCTTCTTCATCCGAAATGGCCAACTTTGTGAGGAGGATGATGCGAAGAGACCGATGTTTCAAAAGGAGAGGTAACACTAGTGAATTCAAGCTTGATAAGAATAATGCATCTTGCTTTGAGTGTGGTAGGAAAGGGCATTTCAAGAATGAATGTCCGAAGCTTAAGAAGGAGGAGAAACCCAAGAGAAAAGAAGAGAAATCCAAGAGGAAGAAGAAAGCTTTGAAGGCTTCTTGGGATGAGTCATCCTCTAGTTCATCCGACGATGAAAAGGAGGAGAAGAGCACAAGACAAGTGACTCTCATGGCTCTTGGAGAGAAGAGCAGTGGTGAATCTTCAAGCTTCGCAAACACGACTTCATCATCTTCGGATGATGAAGAGGTAACTTCTCCCGAGCTTGAAAAATGCTATAGAGCAATTGCATGTTTAACTAGTATGCTTAAGAAATCCAAGAACAAAGTTAAAGCATTGCAATTAGAAATTGATCAATTGAAAGCTTCTAGGGATGATAACATTGATGACTTGCATGTTCTTCTGCTCCTGCGCTTCACCCCAGAAACCTTCCAACTCGACACGAAAGCGCCGACGACGTCCCTCTGCTCCGAGAAACATCCAATATCGGACGTCGGTAACGAAGAACTGATTTTTCATTTCTGTTATACTATTACTATACTACAATTGTAAACTTTTGTAAGAATCTTTGCGCGATTATAGAATTGCCCTCAGTAAATGGTCAACGACCGTGGGCCTTGGAGTAGGAGTCGACCCAGCTCCGAACCAAGTAAAATCATCTGTGTTTGCGTTTGTGTTTTCCGTTGCGTACTTGCTCTAACTCTCTTCCGAAAATTTTTAACGATATTCACCCCCCCTCTATCGTTTCTCTCGATCCAACAGATAAGACGTATCCAACCGAGAAGCCCGCTGAAGGAGTCAACCAGGGCGCCCCCAGCATCCCGGGCGCCCCTAGTGTCAAACCTCAGCCCTATTCGAGTGGGATAGAGGCTGACCGAGACAAGCTCGGATCGGGTGACACGTGGCGGGGCGCCCCCGACGTCCAGGGCGCCCCGAAGTGCTATAAATAGCACCCAACGCTAAGGCTTCTTAGAAATCAATTCTTCCAACGCTCCTACGCTCTTCTGCTCCCGCGCTCTGCTCCGGAAACCTCCCAACTCGAGACACAAGCGCCGACGATGTCCCTCCGCTCCGAAAATACAATCTACACCGGACGTCGGTAACGAAGAGCTATTTTTAAGTTTACTGTACTACTTTTTGTAATATCTCTCTGTAAACTGTTTTGCGCACATATAGAATTGCCCGCAGTAAACGGTCAACAACCGTGGGCCTTGGAGTAGGAGCCGACCGCAACTCCGAACCAAGTAAAAGATCTTGTGTTCACGTTTTGTGTTTATTTCTTCCGCTGCGTAATTTCTCTAACTCTAATCCGAACGATTTACGATATTCACCCCCCCTCTATTGTTTCTCTCGATCCAACAAGTGGTATCAGAGCGGGGTAGCTTAAATTGGTGCAACCACCAATTTGAGAGTTTTTCGGATTTTCGAAATTATCTTATTTTTTTCTTCTCGTTAATCGAGTTTGGTGCAACACCACTCGATCTTTTTTTTTGCTTTTTATTTTCAAATAAATAATATCTATGAGTGGATATTATTTACCATTCATTGAAATAATAAACTTTTTTTTTGTCTTTTTCAATTTTCAATTTTCATTTTTTTACCATTCATTGAAATTAATAAAACGATCAATTTTTGAAAATTTGTCATAAACTTTTTTTTTATTTTAATATTTTTCTCGAAATACGTTTTACTTTAATTCAAGTAAAATTCTCAACTTTGAATGCTTATTTCTTTTCAGAATTGACAAAAGTAATATTTTCAAAAAATTTGTCTCAAACTTTTTATTATTATTTTTTTATTATTCTACCTCGAAATTCGTGTAATATTTTTGGTTGGGTTATTTTTTTCCTCTCTCGCACTACTAATCCAAGACCAAGTCTTGGTACATTTCTATTATTTCTCTTGTGTGCAAGGTTTAAACTAAATGGCCATCCAAGAGTGGAGCAGTGCCCGTTCACCGCTCTTCTGTGGCGAAAATTTCAACTCCTGGAGAAGTCTAATGGAATCCCACCTGAAGGCCAATCTGGATTTATGGTTGATAATCCAAATGGGGTTCACATTCCCCACAGAAGAAGGAACATCGATCACTTGGGACAAACTGGATGAACCAACTCTGAGGAAGATCGAGACAGATGCAAGGGCTACTGCAATCCTACAATGTGGCCTAACCAATGAAGAATTGAAGTGGGTCGGATCTTTCAACTGTGCCAAGGAGATGTGGGAAAAGCTAATCAATCTACACGAAGAGAGCTCCGATATTGAGATCCTAGAAGATTTTGCATTTTCGGCTCAAGCACAAGTAGCTGAGACAGACTCGGCCCCCGACGTCGAAATCGAACCAGAATCAGACGACGAGTTTTCTGGGACAAAATTGGTAACTAATTTTGAATCAGTTTTTGAATTTAAGTTAAATAATTAAGCTGATACTGCAATGGTCGAGGAAGGTACAATTTTTATTGCAGGGAAAACTCCAAGAGAACTGCAAAAGAGGCCTCAACCAATACTTGAGTCCAACTCAGACTCAGAATCTGACAAAGAAGACAATGGAGGAGATCGAACCAAACTGATCCGATCAGCTCGTGATCACAAAAAGGAAAGACGACAAGTATCAAGGGGGAGATTCCCAACCGGGAATCAAAAAGTAAATTTACAATATTTAAAAATCTAATATTTACCTCAAAGAACGTAATTAATTTATATAAATTAGTTAAGGCTAATATATTAGAAAACTTAATTCCCAACTTTGCTGACGTTAAAAAACCCGAGTATTATTTCAATTATGACGTGACTTAGATAATTTTTCCTTGTTTGCTTGTTTATTTTCCTTTGCAATCTTAATTTTTTTTCTTCTTAGATTTAGATTTGGTTAGATTAAGGACCTGATTAAATTGAAACTTGAACAACCTAGTATTAGGACAAAGTTTGATGATAGTACGTTAGGGAAGCCTGACTATGGAGTCAAGTAGGGTAAGGAGTACCCTATTTGGTCTTTTTAATCCGGTGGAACTAGCCGAAGCTACCGGCTAGTTAGAGTCTAGGGCTTGTTCTGATTTAGTCATTAACTTGGTCAACACAGTCAACCCTAGTCAACATAGTCAAACCTGGTTAACACTGAAATCCCTTAAGGAACTTAGATAAAAGTCAGACTGTGTCGGATATAGGGGGAGTTCTTCTTAATCTTTTTCAAAAATTCAAATTTTTCAAAAACCTTATGCTCTAAAACTTATTATCATCTCAAAATAAGGTTTTCAAAAGTTGATTCAAAAACCCTCGTATATTACTATCTCTTTGAAAAATTATCATCATGATTTTCGAAAACTGTGCTATCATTCCAAGTTGTGTTTTCAAAAATTTATCTCCTTGAAAGTTATCATACTCAGAAGGTTATTCAAAATCATTCTTTTGATTTTAATAAACCCTAAAGACACAGAGGAAGGTCCACTTCATGATCTACAAGGACTCCTAGGATGTGTCAAATTTAGGGGGAGTTTGAGTCAAAAGAAGAATTTCTGAAATATTCTTTTTGGCAATTATTTGTTAGATAATTCTTATAATTTAAATCAGATCTTAAAACTCAGAGGAAGATTGCTTGTAGTCAACAAGCTTCCTAGGACTGGGTCAAGTTTAAGGGGAGAACAAATTAAAAGAATTATTGAACAGTTTCAAAATTAGATGTTTTCATGCACTGCACGTTTAAAATCTTTTTGAGAACTTAAATAATTTTTCTTTCAAAATACCATTATTTTATTTTTCAAAATTCTTATGGCTTATGAAATTATTTTTGAAATAATATTTACTTGGGTTGGAGAAATTTCCAGGACACTTAGGAAAATGTCCTTGTAGTCAACAAGGTTTCCTAGGATTGTGTCAGACAGGAAAAGAAACCTAGTCAAGAAAAATATTATGTTTTCAAAATGCATAATACTTTTCAAAAATTATTTATATTTTTCAAAGTCTAATAGTTTTCAAAAACAATACTTAGACTTTCCAAAAATGCTCAATCTGTTTTTTTAAAAGTACTTGCATATTTTTCAAAAATGCATATTTTTTTTAAAAAAAGGTACTTATATTTTTTAAAAATTACATAATATCTTTCAAAAGTACTTCTATTTTTCAAAATATAATGTTTTCAAAAAGTACTAATACTTTTCTAAGGCAATAGTATTCTAAGTACGTGAATTTTCTAAATACTTGCCTACAAATATAAAATATTTTTTTAAATTCACAATACTTTTCAAAGTGGAGTTTTCATTTGTACAATTTAAGCTACTTGCTATACCTTCAGAATTATAACAAGTATTTTTAGTTTCAAAGCTCATAAACTCTGATACACACATTTCTTTCTTAAATCTTCTTTCAAAACCTCCTTATTGATATATGGCCAAGGGGGAGAGAAATAGAAAAGAGAGAGAAATTTTTTATCTCGTTTTCACAAAAATCTAAGTATTTCTAAGTACTTTAAAATTGGTCTAAGAATTTTTTTTAAGTACTTTAAAAATTTCTAAGTACTTCAAATTATTTTTGAGTACCAAGTGCTGTTAAAATTTCAAACTACTTCAAGTGCTTTCAAGTATTTCTAGTGCTTCAAAATTTTTTAAGTATGTCTAAATGTTTCAAATGTTTTTAAGTACATGTTTTTTTCTAAGTAAAATCTTTCTTAGTAAATTTGTCTGAGCAAAAACCTTTTAAAAATTTTGACAAATGGTTCTAAATAAAGTTTTTTTAAAAACTTGTCTAGAAATTTTTTTTAAAGATTTTGTTTTTCAAAATACACAAAGTATTTCCAAACAAAGTCTTTTAAAACAAATTTTCTCCCAATTCTCAAAGTTGAACCATTTGTTAGAGAAATTTGGCTTCAAAATTTTACCTAAGTAAAATTCTTTTTGCAAAGCCAAGTAAAAGTTTTGTAACAAAAATTAGGTTTGCAAAAACTTTTTTACTTTACCTTGATCACCCATGTTTGTTTTTGATATATGTCAAAGGGGGAGGAAGGGTCAAAGTTAAGTGGTCAAAGTTAAGTGTTAAGTTAAGTATTTTATAACACAATGATTCAGGGGGAGTAAGAGAAAAAAATTTTCTGTTCAAATTACATTGGTTTTAGACTGTTCAGAATTGCTATGTTTTATTGGTTTTAACCTTCTTGCTTAAACTGTTGTAATTTTTACTTAACTTTGAATCGTGTTGCCATAAATAAAAAAGGGGGAGATTGTTGGTGCAGGAAGCACTATATCGAACCTTGTTTTGATATTGGCAAAGGGTTCAAAGTTAAGTATTATTGGTGATCTAACAATGTTACTCAAGTGTGCAGGAAAAACCTTAGCGAAGGACTGCTAGGCACCTGGCGAAGGACTGCCAGGATCCAAAGACCTAGCGAAGGACTGCTAGGTACCAGGCGAAGGACAGCTTGGTACTGAAGACCTGGCGAAGGACAGCTAGGCACCTGGCGAAGGACTGCTGGGCAAAAGTCCAACCGGAGGAGTCGGTTGGCAACAGGTAAATTCTCCAGAGAGGAGTAGGTGAGGACGCGTTCCCCGTCGAGGGAACAGTAGGCGTCGGTTCAACTTAGGGTTCTATTTTGGAGACCCAAAGTCAGAGCCAAGACAGCTAAGGTTGTATAACACTAACATATTATTGCTTTATGTTGTTTTGGACTAACCCTGGATGCAGGACCGAAGAAACGAGTGTCTGCAGCTCAGAGAGCCTCAAAGGAGTGAGGTAGCAGATGAGTAGGGCGCCCGGAGTGTCCTAGGCGCCCCCAAGGTGAATACAAAATAGATGAAGCAAAAGAAGTGCTTTGGCAGCTCATGGGTGGGGCGCACCCATGCTCCCGGGTGCCTCCGTGCTCCCGGGCACCCCCAGTGTCCAGGGCGCCCCGCACTCAAGCCAACGAAGAGGATAAGATGTATCCAGCCGAGAAGCCCGCTGAAGGAGTCAACCAGGGCGCCCCCAGTGTCAAACCTCAGCCCTATTCGAGTGGGATAGAGGCTGACCGAGACAAGCTCGGATCGGGTGACACGTGGGGGGCGCCCCCGACGTCCAGGGCGCCCCGAAGTGCTATAAATAGCACCCAACGCCAAGGCTTCTCAGAAATCAATTCTTCCAACGCTCCTACACTCTTCTGCTCCCGCGCTCTGCTCCGGAAACCTCCCAACTCGAGACACAAGCGCCGACGACGTCCCTCCGCTCCGAAAATACAATCTACACCGGACGTCGGTAACGAAGAGCTATTTTTAAGTTTACTGTACTACTTTTTGTAATATCTCTCTGTAAACTGTTTTGTGCACATATAGAATTGCCCGCAGTAAACGGTCAACGACCATGGGCCTTGGAGTAGGAGCCGACCGCGACTCCGAACCAAGTAAAAGATCTTGTGTTCGCGTTTTGTGTTTATTTCTTCCGCTGCGTAATTTCTCTAACTCTAATCCAAACGATTTATGATATTCACCCCCCTCTATCGTTTCTCTCGATCCAACACGCTGCAGCAGACTTGGTATGATGAGTGGCGCCGACACACATTTCCTGGAGGTGCGCCCTCTGCTAGTGCTGCACCAGGGTCTGTTATTCATGATGACGACACGATGAATGACCCTATGCAGGACGATGACCCCCCCCCCCCCCCCCGGCGCCGATGGTTGATATACTCTGCATCTGCTTGTGATTTGACTCTCTGACTGTTGTGACTGTGTGACTTTTGGGCTGTATGCCTCATGACTCTTATGGCCTTGTGCCACTTTTGCCTTGATTTTGATGCATCTACTTAGTTATCTGGTTTTGATGTATGATGCACTTGACTTTCCAGGCTATGTTTTATGTCTTACTTCTATGCATAGATTTTGCTTATACTCCATTCATCTAATATCATGCGTTGCTATGATTATGCTTATGATGCCATGTTCATGTGATACATATGATTGCTTTGCCATGACTTATCTTTATCATATGTTTTCATATGCTTTCAAAATTCAATCAAATCTTTTGTTGTTTTGGGATACCCCTAGGGTTGAGGGGGAGTATGATTAAACTTAACAGCCCTCTAGACCCTTTTCGATGTTCAACAAAGGGGAAGAGTAAGGTTGGTTAAGTTTGGGATGATAATGTTGTAGGGGGAGGATCCTGATTCCCCTATGATTCTGAAATTGAGGAAAATGATTTCGAATCCCTAAACTTAAAATCTGATTGTCAAACAACAAAAAGGGGGAGATTATTGATGCAGTCTAATCCTGATTGTTGTTTTGGTGTTGACATCGATTTTAGTTTAGATTGATGATTTTGATTATGATTGGGTTTAAGTCTTGGTCGTGGACTAGGCATACCTAGTGGGACTAGGTTTAATGAAATCCTAACTTGGAGGGTTAGGTGTGAAAAATCCTAGCCTGGAGGACTAGGTGTGGAAAAGTCCTAACTCGGAAGGTTGGGTGAAAAGTCCTAGCTTGGAGGGCTAGGTGAAAAGTCCTAACTTGGAGGGTTAGGTGAAAAGTCCCAACTTGGAGGGTTAGGTGAAAAATCCTAGCTTGGAGGGCTAGGTGTGGAAAAGTCCTAACTCGGAAGGTTGGGTGAAAAGTCCTAGCTTGGAGGGCTAGGTGAAAAGTCCTAACTTGGAGAGTTAGGTGAAAAGTCCCAACTTGGAGGGTTAGGTGAAAAATCCTGGCTTTGAGGGTCAGGTCCTAGCTTGGAGGGCTAGGTTAGATGAAACCTTAGCTTGGAGGGCTAGGTTGGAGCCCCTGGATCGGTCTAGTGATCGATCAGGGAGGTTGGCATGGTACTCCTTCGTGGATCGGTCTGGTGACCGATCCAACGATGACTGACCGATCTGGTGACCGATCAGAGAGTATGTGTTTCACTCACTGCACAGCTCCTGATCAGTTTGGTGACCGATCAGGGAGCTCACAAGTGGGTTGAGTTCCCCTGCTGATCTGCTCCTGATCGGTCCGGTGACCGATCAGGGAGCATCCAGTAGGTTTTTGACAAACCTACTGATCGGCTCCTGATCGGTCTGGTGATCGATCAGGGAGAAATCGTGACCGATCGGACTGAACAATCAACTGTCACGAGGTTTCTCACCCTGACCGATCAGGATGGAGCCTGATCGGTCTGGGAGCAGCCTGATCGGTCTGGTGACCGATCAGCCAGTGGATTCCGGGCGGGATTGTGGCAGGCTGACTTCTGAATCGGTTTGGTGAACGATCTGCTGACCGGTCAGGGTGACCGATCATACGAGCTTGTGATCCCAAGTTTCTCACTGTGGACCGATCAGGTTGGAGCCTGATCGGTCTGGGATAGTCTTGATCAGTCCGATGACCGATCACTTTAATTCAAATTACATTGTCAGACGCTCTGATCGCGTCTGAACGTATCTGATTCTCTGCGCTTGATCTCTGATACTTGATTTACTACTTGATATATTGTTCTAATGGTCTGATTAAGCTGCAGGTGACAGGGATGGATTCAAACACTCAAGGAGAGTCAAAGGAGGCCTTTCCTTGGAGCAGGTTTGTCCATTTGTCATCTCAGGTTGCAACGGCTGGAGCTGCTGACTGGAGCTTGGTTGAGGGAAGCTCAGGGAGTCCAGGAAGAGTTCAGTGGTAGCTGAGTGTTGCAGGTGAGAAGCTGAAGGCTGCAGTGAGGTGGTGACCTGGAGCTGAGTGGAAGAGACTTAAGCGCTTGGGCGAATAAGTCTCCACAACACTAACTTCGACAGCAATACTGCATACGCACGATCACTTCTCCATACTTTGTTTGTGCGATCCGTTGTTCCATCATCTTGAGCAAACAACTGCAATCTTTGAAGCAACCATCTGTTACTTGAGCATTGGGAAGAAGAGTCAGAAGGTTTGGCGAGTCCATCAGCGAGAAGACACGAAGAAGGGGATTCTTGCGTGAGATCTGCGCCGAGTGGAGCTCGGGAGAAGTTTGTCTGAGTTCTTGCTGTCCTAGGTGCTAAGTAAGATCTTTCTTGTGTTTCATTGTACTTAAACATTTATCCTTGTTGAAACGCTGTGGAGAGGTTACTCCACCGAGAAGGAGGTTGCATTTTATCCGATGTTCACCGGGGCTTGATCTGTCGACGATCAAGGGATCGCCCACCTTAAGGGCACGCCAAGGAGTAGGGGCGAGTTATCCCCGAACCTTGTAAATCCTCTTGTTAGCATTCTTGTGTTTGCTCTTAGCTTAGCGTTTCATTTCTGCATACTCTGTTTTTCTTTTAGCTTCCGCTGTGCTACTAACGTTTGAAGTGCAGAAATTCGATAAGCGCTAAATATCGGTGTCTGGCTATATTCACCCCCCCTCTCTAGCCATCCAAGGTCCAACACAAGTGAGTCAAAGGTTGATCGGATACTTGGTAATTGAAAGTCTAATAGGAAATTGGCAAGATGAACGTCTAAGTGGGTCAATGATCGATCAAACACTTAGTGAGGAAGCCCCGATAGGTCAACAT
The DNA here is from genome assembly GCA_024364735.1 of Boesenbergia rotunda. Lineage (NCBI taxonomy): Eukaryota > Viridiplantae > Streptophyta > Magnoliopsida > Zingiberales > Zingiberaceae > Boesenbergia > Boesenbergia rotunda. Next base: position 371,115 of record JAGFNQ010000365.1, on the reverse strand, counting down.
TGATCGGATATTAGGAAACGGAAAGTCTCAACTGGTTACGGATGACTGGTTGTTGAGCAAAGGAAGTCTGGTAGATTAAGATCAATCATATATTAGGCAAAACGTGAATTCAACCTTGAAAAAGGCTAAATTTAGGGTTTCCAATCGATTGGCAGGAGGTGGCAATTGATTGGTAAACCCTAAACTTGGATTCAGGATTTAGCGTTGGGCAATAGATTGGTGCAATCAATTGGTCCAAAATAATCAATTGAGGTAATCGATTGGGAGCTTATTTTGGGAGTAGAGAATGACCCGTAATCGATTGGTACAATCGTTTGCAAAAATCAATCGATTGTTGCAAATGTTTGCTCGATTGTAATCCACAAACAAAATGATGTGGAATTGTTTGAGGAGATCAATTGGCATCCAGCAATTGATTGGTGTGGCTCACCAATTGGTTGGTCGAGTAGAAAAAAGCTATTATGTAGGTTTGAATGTTCAGATCTGACATGACAATTAATTGGGAGTAAAACCAATCGATTGGGAGATATATTTCAACTCGAACAAGGTTTTGATTGTAAAATTATTTTCGATTTTATGTGTCTTTACATTCTCGTTTCTTGTTGTTCTTGTGTAATTAAGCTTCTAAGAGGCTTCTTCACCTTCAAAAAGTTTTCGAGATGGAGGAAGTTCATATTAGAAGTGATCACTAAAAGTGGACCCTTGGATTGGTGTAGTGCATGTGGCATCCAAGTTGATTGAAATTTTCGCTGCACATTCAATGACGAGTACAAAGCAAGACGAGAAGCGATCAAAACTATTCACCCCCACCCCCCACCCCTCCAGCTCATATAGGCCCTAACACATGCAACAAAAATAGTTCAATTTTGAGTAAAATTCTTCACAAGGAGTTAGGCATATTCGACCCATCTATAACATTAATTATTCATCGCCTTCAAAATTCTCTACTTAATTAGGATTTCTCATCAATTGTTAACATCTAATCTATGACATGCTAGCAATTTTACTCACATGTCTAACATTCAGTCTTTCATGGCCTTATTTTTTTTAACGAGGTTGGGTAATGTTGAACCTCGGATGACCGGTCTGGCCCCATAGAAGTTTTCCATCGATCGCTAGGGTAAATCGAGAAGTGTTCGTGGCAGGCGGTCCAGAAGTCCAGCGTCCCAGGGTTCACGCCCCATTTGGAGGAAATTTTTTTGCAAAATACGACATAGCTAAGGATCGAACCGTAGATGCTTGGGATGACAACTAGTCACCCTTCCGCTGCATCATAACCCTGGGGGCCTTTCATGACCTGTTAGGACTATCTATCACGTGTCAATACCATTTGGACTTCTTATTATCAAGTGTCTAGACAATATGGCCCACTTGGACATCCTATCCACTAAGTGTTTGATTAATCTTTACTCTCTTAAATTTCTTCCTTACTAACTTCCTATTAGACTTTAAAATCTACTAACACCTTGTTAGTCTTGTAATCAATACTAAATGTCTAATCTACTTATCTAAGAATGAAGTAGGGCCACCCACACACACCACACACACAAATCTTTTTTGACATTTAATTGTTACATATCATCTTCATTCTGTTAAGACCTATGTGAGATAGATGGGGTGAATAGGTTCGATCGCTTCTCATCTTGATTGTGGGCTTGTCATTTGAATGTGCAACATAAATCATGACTCAAACTTGTAGCCACATGCACAACTTTGGGATTAACTTTATATTAACTTTCTTGAGGTGGCTAGTCTAAGGTCTACTCCTAATGATCTCCCTCTACTATAAACTTCTATTTTTCAGATATCTTTCGGAGGCGGAGAAGCCTCTTATAACAAGTTCATGACAATACAACAATGAAAACAAATCCAACTTAGAAAGCAAAAGAACTTTATAAGATGAGAACTTAGCTTTGATCTTTGTTGGTATCTTTGGAATGCCTCTTGTTAGTCTGAAAATGCAACAGTACTTCTCCTCAAACCCCAAGAACCAGTCCCTCTCCTTCAAGCAAAACCCTACTTATATGGTTGTTTTTGGGGATGATTTTAGTTGACCAATCAATTGCTTATTATCACTAATCAATTGTCATATCAGATCTGACCATTTAAACTTGCAGAATAACTATTTTTACTTGACTAATCCATTGTGCCAATCTCTTTAGGCCGGTCGATTGATCCAATCGATTCTGAAGCATTCTGTTCGCTTGCAACCTTTTGCCAATCATTGCATCAATCAATTTTGAAGCATTGTTCGTTGGTCACTTCTGTCAATCTATTGGTCAACCCTAAATCCTGAATTCCTAGTTTCAAGTTTACCAATCAATTGGTGAATCTTTGATCATACAACAAACTCGGAATTCCAGGTCAAGGGTTTGTCAATCAATTGCTACCTCTTGGCAATCAATTGATATCCTTAATTTTAGTATTTTCAAGGTTGAATTCATGTCTTGCTTGATATCTGGTTGATATCAGCCTACCAAGATTTCTCTGCCCAACACTAAGTTATCTATGACCTGTTAAACTTTCTGTTGCCTAATGTCTGATCAATTTCAACCTATTTGGGACTTTATCGTTACCTAACATCCAATCAACCTTAACCTGTCAATACTTCCGTCATCACCCTAGTATCCAGGACCTCAACCTACCAGGACTTCCTTTGCTCAGCATCTAGTTAGCCTTAACTTACAGAGACTTCATGTTACTTAGCATCCAATCGATCATGACTTGCCAGGAATTCCTTTGTTTGGCATCTAGTCAATGTTAACTTCCAAGACTTCTTTTGCTCAACATTTGATCAACTTTGACCTATCGAGACTTCCAATTGTCTAGCATCCAAGCAACCTTAACTTGTCGAGACTTTGTCATCACCAAGTGTTTGGTCCTCCATGTTAGATTGAGAAAGTGCTAGAGGGGGTGAATAGCATGCTTCATACGCATTTAGAAATCATTTGAAATCAAGGTAAAGCAATGGAAAACTAATGATAGAATAAACAAAGACATAGTGGTTTTACTTGTTTTGCCGCCCAGTGGCTACTACTCCAAGCCCGCTATCAGTTTGACCACTTAAATGAGAAATCACTATAAACCTTGTTCCCAAAAGAGAAGAAGGATCGCTTCTTTTACAAGTGTGGGGGTGTAACAAGGCTACCGAATCTTAGAGTATTTAAGCACAAAAGGAAGCAAGCGTAATAAAGTAGACAACAATTAAACGTTATCCAAAGTTAGGCTCGTTCGAGTTCGTAGTGGCGTCGTGTCATTATTACGTTGTAGAGTCTTGAGCGTAGCAAGGTGTTGGAGTCTTGGAAGCATAACAGAGAACTTAAAGAGGTAAAGAAATGCCTGGACCAACCCTGGATGCCATAACAAGAGCTATCTGATCCACTTTCATTGATGAGTTAGCTAACCCCAGGCACCTAGATCCCTTCCGAAAGCCAGGATTGTTGATGTGGCAGCACCTGGGCGAAACTCTATCTACGTCGACTTTATCCCTTCCTAAGGGCTTGGATCCCTTCCAGCACCTGGAAGCTGACGTGCACCACGTAACTACGACATACCACCTCATCTCAATGTAGGTTGAAATTTGAGCCATTAGGGCACTTGGAACCATTCAGGGTGCTCAGACTTCTAATCGCCTGGTTTAACTATGGGTGCTCGGAGTCCCTATTTCTGGACATCTCTCTTTTGTTTCCTACATTACAATGTTAGCATAGGCATAATAAATTGATTATGATCGATAGCTTTCCAACTGGCTGATTTCAACTTTGTTGGTGTAATCGACCCAAGTTTGATCGGGTAGATTATAAGTTTTGATGTGTGTGTCAATATGATTATGTTAGATTTTCATGTTAATTTGATATGTGTGTTTGAGTCTTGCAGGATTTGGTGAACCACACATGAAGAATAACAGAGTGAACCATCCGAGGGACGAGAGCCAAAGGAAGAGGAGTTCAAAGTATAGGCTGAGAAAGTAGACTTCAAAGGCATACACGAAGGATGACATGGAAATGAGCCACGGGCTTGTGTGCGTATCCGAGGGACGAGAGCCGAAGGAAGAGAACTTCAAGGGGCAAACCGAGGAAGTGGACTTCAAGGTATACACAAAGGATGGACTCCGGAGAGGTTAAGAGTTAGTTTGTAAGCTGAGCAGTCGACTGGCAAGGGAATCAGTCGACTGACAGCGTTGAGAGGAAACTTACAGAAAGATTAGTTGACTGGTCTATTCGAAATCCAGTCATTAGACTAGCCGTTGGCTGGATACCAGTCGACTGGTCCTGGGGGTAGTCGACTGGTGTCGAGGCTGAGCTATTTGGTTAACAATTCTCTCCACTATTTAAAGAGGAGCTTGAGACTTGAGATAGGTTAGCTATTCATTGTGAAATCATTACTCAAGTGTTCAAGTGCTCAAGCTCCAAATCTTTCTTCTTCCTTCTAAACCCTAGCTCACATCTTATAAGAAGGAAGAAGCTTTGTGAGAGGTTGTTTTCCACCGAAAAGGAGAAAGCATAAGTCGGAAATTGTCGGGGCATGATCCACTGAAGGATCAAGAGTTTGATCACCTCAAGGACACGCCGTGGAGTAGGAGCAATCAATCTCCGAACCACGTACGTAAATGGTAACACGTTAGCATTGTTCTAATTGTTAGTTTAAGTTTCTGCTTGCGCTAACGATTGTAGTAATAAAGTGAATTCGGGTGACCAAACTATTCACCCTCCTCTAGCCGTGCCATTGGTCCCAACAAGTGGTATCAGAGCGCAATGTCGCCTTCAATAGACTAACCTCCAAGAAGAGCATAATCATCAAAATGGTTGGCTCGCACATCCAACCACCAAAATTCGAAGGAGAATTCTCGTGGTGGAAGAAGAGGATGGAGGTATTCTTCAATACTGATTTTGATATTATGTTAATAATGAAAAATAATTTTGAAGTGTCTAGGGATCAAGAGAACAAGCTACATGAAAAGATAAGATGGAGCTAGAAGCAAAGGGATGATTATTTAGCGAATTCAAAAGCTTTGCACCATCTACTAAGTGTGTTTCCCCAACAAGAAGTAACAAGGATTGGGAGCTACTCAAGTGCCAAGGACTTATGAGATAATCTAGTAGAGCTTCACGAAGGCACTTCGGAGGTAAAATTGGCAATTAGAGATCTTCTCCGATCTCAACTCAACAACATCAAGCTTGATAAAGGGGAGAAGGTGTTGGATCGAGAAAAACGATGGAGGGGGGGGTGAATATCGTTAAAACTTTTTCGGATTCAGGAAAGAGAAAATGCAGCGGAAACAAAACAATCACACAGAAACACAAGTATTTTACTTGGTTTGGAGTCGCGGTCGGCTCCTACTCCAAGGCTCACGGTCCTTGACCGTTTACTTTGGGCAATTCTATAATCGCGCAAAAGGTTTACAAATTTCAGTACAAAAATATTGCAGTAAATGAAAAGAGCTACACTTTTCGTTATCGACGCCCGATGTGGATCGTACTTCGGAGCAGAGGGTCATCGTCGGCACTGGAATCTCGAGATCGGAGTTTACCGGAGCGGAGCGCTTGAACGAAAAGCTTTGGTGCGTTAGAAAGTTGTGTTGTTGAAGCCTTGGGGTCGAGCCCCTTTTATAGTACTCTATCGGGCGCCTGATAGGTTGGGGTGCCTGATACGTGCCCTTCGATCCGAGAATCCTTATCCACGGGCTCGGTCAGCGCTTATCCTCCCCACTTGGGTGCCTGAGCTGATGGGGGCGCCCGTGAGCTCACGGGCTCCTGATCTACCTTGGTTCAGTGGCTTTGCAGCTGGTTTTTGGTTTTTGCCTTCACCCTTGGGTGCCCATATCCTTACGGGCGCCTGAGCCCACTCGTGCGCCTGACTCCATTCGGGCGCCTAGGCCCAGTGAAGAACCTTCACTTGCAGACGATCAGTCCTTCGACCTTGCAACTAAGGTTAGTCCCAAAAACATAGTAAGTAATAATTACAGTCGTAGCTGTCTTGGTTCTGACTTCGGGTCTCCCAAATGGAACCCTAGGTCGAACCGACGCCTACTGTTCCCTCGACGGGGAACGCTTCCTCACCTACTCCTCTCAGGAGAGTTTACCTTTTGCCAACCGGATCCTCCGGTTGGACGTTTGCCCGATCCACCTGACCAGGTCTTCGTGCCCAACTTCCGGTTAGGTCTTCGGTGCCCAGCCCCTTGCCAGGACTTCGTGCCCAATCCTTGACCAGGACTTCTTTGCCTGACTTTCGGTCAGGTCTTCTTGCCCAGTCCTTTGACCAGGACTTCTTTGCCGAGCTCTTTGCCAGGACTTCTTGCCTAGTGTACCTAGGACTTCTTCCTGCACACTCAGTGAACAAAATTAGAACACAATAACATCTTAACTCTTGAACCCCTTTGCCATTATCAAAACCCAGGTTTGACTTAGGTGCTGCCTGCACCAACAATCTCCCCCTTTTTGATTTATGGCAACCCGGTTCAAAAAGTTAAGTTTAAACAACAGGTAAATTAATAGTTTTAATTTCCTCCCCTGGAAAAAATCTCCCCCTGAGTTTTTCAAACATTCATGGGGTTTTTTGAAAAAATTTCTAAGTCTTTGTTGAAAAGTTTTTCAGGTTTTCAATACTTAAAAAATTTTCAAGAAAAACAATTTTTAAGTTAGAAACATTTTCCAATATCTTTTGAGTTGGGCACTTAGAAAATTTTCAGGAGAATTTTGAAATTTACACTTAGAAAAATTTCCACCAAAAAATGTAGAGTAAGTACTTAGAATAATTTTTGAAAAATAATTTTTGAGTTAAGTACTTAAAATAATTTCGAGAGCAATTACTTAACATAATTTTCAAAACACTTAGTTTTTGCACTTTAGAAAAATTTTCTAAATTGATTTCAAGTAGTTTTAATACTTAGAAAATTTTTTCAAGCACTTTTAATACTAAAAAAAATTCAAGCAGTTTTAATACTTAGAAAAAGATTTCCAGAAAGTTTTTAGAGTAAGTACTTAGAATTTTTGAAAACAAAAAAAAATTAACTTTCAAAAAGAACTTAAGTACTTAGAGAACTTTACTTTTTGAAAAGGAGATAAAAGTTTTCGAAAAAGAAATTTGATTTGAAAAAAAAATTAAATTTTAAAACATTCTTTTTCTCTCCTTTCCAATCTCTCCCCCTTTGCCATATATCAAAAAAATAGCAAGAAAAGTGAGTAGTAAAAGTAAGGTGTTGTACTGAACCAATTCTAAGTTTAAACTGGACCAAATCATTTTGAATTTCCACATTCGGGTCCTGTCTAACCCAGTTAGCTACTTACTAACTGTTATAAATAGTAGCTTTCGCTAGGGTTAGTCAAGTTAAGTGATCTGATCAAGTTAAATTTTCTAAGCTTGACACTTAACCTGATTACTGTTTTGTTGGTATTTATCGCCCCAATTACTGCAGATGCACTGACTTAAAGCATCTTGAATCAAGGCATAGACCTAAGCATCTCAACCCAGTCTAGGTTATCAATCAAAAGTACCCTAAGGTTCTTGTGAGATGCTGGCTTCTAGATCTATAGGTGCATGCAGTTCTAGGGTTAGGGCCTAGGCTAAGTCCATTTGCGAAAAAAACCCTAGTTTTGAAGGGGGTAAGTTTTTTTTAAAAAAAACTAAGTCGAAAAATTATTTTAAATGAATAAGGAAAACGATTTTGCAAATTGAATAAGAAATAAAACGGTTTTTGAAAAGAACATAATTAGAGCATTCCTATTCTACCAAGCATAACTCTAACTGCCTTAGCATACTAATTGAAATGGCAAGTATTTACTGAGATAAATGCATAGATCAAAATAAAGTCAAGTGCCGGTCAAGTACGAGTCAGATACAAGTCAAATACATGTCAACCCTACTCAGTAGGGGTAGTAAAATAGTCAAGGGTACAGCTGAAAATATCAATCTGAACTAAGAGGAAGGGCCAAGATGGTGAGTTGGGCCAGGCTGGTAGGATGGGCCAGGCTGCCAGGATCGAAACAGCGATATCATTTCGTTGTATCGTGCGTCGCTCGTCTCTTGATTGGCTCGGATGGCGTCCATCTCCTCGATGTGATAGGCCTCGACCTCCTCCCTAAGACTGTGTAACTCCGTCTGTAATGATGTGATGCGTTGGTCGGTAGTCAGTGGGGGTGGCTCCTGTAACTGCTCGTTGATCTCAGCTGCGAGATCAGCTATGTCTACCTCCACCTCCTCGTCGGAGTCGTCCTGCCGTCTGGCTCTCTCTCGTCTCCACGCTAGTACCCCCGTGGCTGATACATCTATTCCCGCTAAAGAAAAGTTTCTAATCCCTATCTCGTCGAACTCAGTCATCGAAATAATCTCTCCGGCAGTGATGTCGCGACCGTGGTGGTGAAGAAGAGCGGTGATGACATGGCAGCAAGGCGTACGAACTCGATCGTGTGTCGATACGCTCGAGGCGTAAATGATGGTACGGAATATGTGGAGACCTATGTCGATGTCAAGCTGATGAATCATGGCATAGAGTAAGAAGGTGTAAAATGGTCGCATGGTCGCGACATCTCGAGTGGTAAGCGGGAGAACACAGCGAACTATCACTCGATACAAGACATAATCCTAAACTCGGAGGTCTAACAACTGAAATCGCCGAGCTAAAGGGTTTCGCACGTCTCCAAAGAAATAAGAGTAGAGTGTGTCTAACGTGATATGCGAATAGGGGGGTGCGAAGGGAGGGTCTGCCAGAGGATAATAAGAGAAAGTAGACTGCGATTGTCGAAGTCCGAGAAATCGATTGAACAAAGTCGGAGAAATGGTTAGGGGAGTGCCTTGTACTGTGGTAGTAAAGAGTAGGTCATCAATCTTGACAAGGTTGTTATAAAACTCTGCACACAGTGTTGAGTTTACCGGATGTGTACAGAAAACTAGGTGGTCTAGTTGGTAAAAGTTGATTGCATCCATTGCTAAGGGATAGGATTGGGTGAAGAATTGCCTATTCAGAAAACTAGTCTTAATAGGCTTGTAAGTTGTTTGGGCAAATTTATTGAACAACTCTAGGTTGGGAAACCTCGGGTCGGGGCTAAGTTTGGCCACGGGGTTGGGTTGAGAGACACGTCGTTTTCTAAGTATATGAAAGAAAATGAAATTGCAATGATGCATTTAATAAATGATAAAATGAAATTGCAAAAAGAAAGCATAAAAGATTGATACCGGGGCGGCATTCTCGAAGTCAAGCGTTTGAAGACTAGCAAGGAGGTCCGGGCGCCTTGGGAAGAAGAGGGGTGAAGGAGAGTTTTGATTTTGGTGTGGCAAATGAAGGGAGTCTCGGTGGCCTTATATAGGGGTTGGTCGGGCGCCCGGGAGGTCTCGGGCGCCCGAGTTCATTGTGTTGGAACCCGGATGGCTAGAGAGGGGGGGTGAATCTAGTCGGACACAAAAATTTTGAACTTTTCAAATCTATTCTGCACTTCAGAGTTAGGCAGCGGAAGCAAATGCAGAAACAGAAAACTAAAAACAACAACCCAAAGCAAAGGAAAGCAAACCGACACTAACACCTCGATATACAAGGTTCGGGAATAACTTGCCCCTACTCCTTGGCGTGCCCATGAGGTGGGTGATCCCTTGATCGTCGGCAGATCAAGCTCCTGTGAACTCCGGATAGTAGCAGCCTCCTTCTCGGTGGAGAAACCTCTCCACAAGTGATCTCAAGAAGATACAAGTTAAGCACAGAGACACTTGAGAAGACAAGCTCACAAAGATGTAACAAGATCGCTCAAGCACAAAGCAACAGAGAGCACGAACACAGCTCAGCCAAACTTCCCAATTTTTGTCTTGTTCGCTTCCGCTCCTCTGCATCCTGCTTTGTCTCTTAAGCTCCGACTTAACGTCGCCAGCTCCATCAGCACCACTGACTCACACCCTGACCCACTGACCTCTCTGAGCACTCAGTCCACTGGACACTCCTCCAGCTGAGCCTCCGTCAGTTGCCAGCCGCGCCTTCGTCAGTTGCCAGTTGCGCCAGACGCCGTTGAGACCTGAAAACACAATAGATCCAAACCTGCTCCAAGGAAAGCCTCCCATTGACCCTCCTTGAGTGTTTGAATCACCTGCTATCACCTGCACACTCCAACAGAGGCTTAGCAATGCATATCAAAAAGAAATCAGCAAGTAGCAGAGAATCGACAGTGAAAATAGACTTCTGACAGCATATTTGAATTAAAGTTCTGCTCCTGATCGGTCCCCAGACCGATCAGGGAGGAGCCTGATCGGTCACCAGACCGATCCAGCAGTCTTCTGCACACTCCTGATTGGTCCCCAGACCAATCAGGCTCCTGCCTGATCGGTCACCAGACCAATCAGGCTTGAGTGAACAGTGATTCTTTAATCAAATCCTAAGTCTTTGATCGGTCACCGGACCGTTCTGGACCTGATTAGCAAGGGAACTCAACTCACTGTTCGCTCCCTGATCGGACACCAGACCGATCAGGAGCTGTGCAGTGAGTGAAACACACACTCCCTGATCGGTCACCAGACCGATCAGACATCGCTGGATCGGTCACCAGACCGATCCACGAAGGAGCAGCGTGCCAACTCCCTGATCGGTCACCAGACCGATCCAGGGATGCAGACCTAGCCTTCCAAGCTAGGATTTCATTCACCTTAGCCCTCCAAGCTAAGGATTTTTCAATCTAACTCTCCAAGTTGGGACTTTTCACCTAGCCCTCCAAGCTAGGACTTTTCACCCAACCCCTCCGAGTTAGACCTTCATCCAACCTAGCCCTCCAAGCTAGGCACCTGACCCTCCAACCCAGGACTTTTCACCTAATTCTCCAAGTTGGGACTTTTCACCTAACCCTCCAAGTTAGGACTTTTCACCTAGCCCTCCAAGCTAGGACTTTTCACCTAGCCCTCCAAGCTAGGACTTTTCACTCAACCCTTCCGAATTAGACCTTCATCCAACCTAGCCCTCCAAGCTAGGCACCTGACCCTCCAAGCCAGGACTTTTCACCTAATTCTCCAAGTTGGGACTTTTCACCTAACCCTCCAAGTTGGGACTTTTCACCTAGCCCTCCAAGCTAGGACTTTTCACCTAGCCCTCCAAGCTAGGACTTTTCACCCAACCCTTCTGAATTAGGACTTTTCCATACCTAGCCCTGCAAGCTAGGATTTTTCCACACCTAACCCTCCAGGTTAGGATTTTCTCACACCTAACCCTCCAGGTTAGGACTTTTCATACCTAGCCCTCCAAGCTAAGACTTTTTCTCATGCCAGGGTGCGATCTCCCGATCCACCTGGACTTAATCCAAATCTATTCAACTAAACTTAAATCGTTGTCAACACCAAAACAACAATCGGGCCATACTGCATCAACAATCTCCCCCTTTTTGTTGTTTGACAACCCGATTTAAGTTTATCAATCAATTCAATTCTCATAAGGGAATCATGATCCTTCCCCCATAACAACTATAAACTTAATCAGTCATTCTCTCCCCCTTTGTCAAACATCGAAAAGGGTATGGTTATTAAGTTTGAACATACCTCCCCCTCAAACACGGGTCTCTCCCCAAATCCAAAATGATCAAGGTTAAGTTTTGAATTGCACATGAAAACATATACAAAATTATATCATGGTCAAACATGTATATGTTTCATATGACAAGTAAGTCAAAGGATGATTTTGGAATTGTATATGAGAGGCATATACCATAAATGTATCATGATAACAATGTATATGCATCATATGACAACAATTACCATAGTTCCATCAGACTGATAATCGATACAGAAAAATTTCTAATTTATCTATGAACGATCAATTTTCAGAAAAATGTTTGTAATTCTAATTCGTTCAAGATCGGACTGCATTAATACTTGGACTTCCATGTGAAGACATATACAGAAGTATATCATGGTCAAATACGTATATGCTTCATAGGACGAGTAAGGAATGCAACTGTATCTGAAACATAGTCCTGATTGGTCTCCGTGACCAACCAGGTCTGTTGATTACGTGATACAGAAGGATATTTGATTAGTCTGGGGAGCGATTAGATTTCAGAAAAATTTTGAAAACTCTGATATGTTCCTGATCAGACTGCATTAACAATTTGCATCCCATAATAGGAGAGCGGACTCTATTGATATTCGTCATTTCAGAAAAATTTCCGAAACACGACATTAAGAACAAGAGTCATGGCTCAACAAACCCTTTCTTAAGAATTTGAACATTCCAACATAGGTTTGTATCAAATCAATATTAGGTTTTGTTCCATGTATCTTGACCATCATCCTACTACTCAGTTCTATTGATACTTCATCAAAATTGATGAAGGGGGATTGGTCTGAGGAGTGGTCTGATATAATTTCGATTGATCTGAGAATCAGTATTGATCTGATCGGTCACCAGACCGATCAGAATGATTCCTGATCGGTCACCAGACCGATCAGAGTGTGTCCTGATCGGTCCGTGGACAGATCTGGTTCGATACAGAGAGGTTTCTGAGTTCCAAAAACTCTGAGATCAAATTTGTTTCATTGTACAATTTCAGAACAGAGATTTCAGAAACCCTAATTCAATTAGATTCAATCCCATTGATCCTAAAGGGTTTCTCTTAACTAAAATCCATTTCCCAAAATGATCAACATGATTTGTGTCAAAGCATAGAGGTAATCCATTTGATTCTAAGAGTTCCCTTAATCAAAATATAAGTCATGATTTGTGTCAGAGCATGATCAGTAATTTCTAAGCATGAAATTGAGTATCAAAACATGTTTGTATCAAAGCATGATCAGGTTCCCAAATCTAAGTTGGATACTTCAAAACAGATTTGTATCAAGTCAATGGATGATCAAGTTTGTTCAAAACATTTATCAATTTCATAATCTCCAACTCTGTCCAACATGTTTGTATCAAGATAATATCAAAATATAATCGATTATCCAAACAAGCCTATACAACATGAGTATCAAGGTATGATCAAATTTCGTGACACTCAAGGTATGATCAAATTTTCAAAACATACTTGTATCAAATTAGTATCTAACTATGACCAGATTTCCAAAATATGCATGCATACAATCATTTAACCAGAAAATTCATAAACATGGACAACTTACAAAATCATAAGCATGGATAGCACACAATCCCTAGATGCATATTGCTATTTGGCAAGGATGAGCTAGTTACTTTTCTCTTTGTTTTGGAAACAAAACTGATCATAGTAAAACTTTAACACAAAAGTAAACTACACTTATGCATGATTAATTATGTTCCAATTGTATTCATAACATGCTTGCTTCAATCAATTTTGGTAACTCATAGATCTAGATTTGTCCCAAGTCTAGAATCCTAATTCTCCATTCTATTGATAGTTCATAGATTGGATTGGAGAATTCATAGTCTCACATTTCTATCAAGTTCATGATTGAAATCAAATTTGCATGCCATAGATTAATGATAACATCACATAGAGTAAATCATGGCATACTTGATTATGTTCACCTTCAACACATTAAGGAAGAACTTGAGCCTAAGATATATCATCACTTATTCCAAAAGAAATTGTTGTTTTGATATTTTGGCTAACTTCTAGATTTACCGTGAATTATAGCAATCCATTGTCATGATTCAACCTAAATCATTCATGCAATATATTTTTCCTTTTCAAAACTAGTTGGCTTATTTTGAAGCATGAATATACAATCATCCATTGCATGAGAATTTCCTTACTACTCACGTGAAATTTCATAAAATACAAATTGCAGTAAAACATAAATTGCTACAAGAAAATCAATTATTATAAGCAATTCATGGCAAGAGCAAATTATGTGTGAATCTAAACCCTTCATGCAATATATAAAAATAATTTCCAAGGCTTGTTGACTTATTTTGAAGCTAGTGTAACCTTAGCCTTGGGTTTGGAGCACCACTTAGCAACAACCTATGTTGATAGATGCTCCCCCTCAATTTATACCTATACAATTCTAAATATTGAGGTTTTAGGTACCCAAATTTTGGGACCTAATGCATCAACAATGAGGGACTTAGGCACCCATGCCTTAATTAATTTCTTCCTAACCTTTTGAATCCTAGAATCATTTGATGATCTAAATTGGGTTCTTGACATTAATGATACAAAGGTTGGTTCCTTAGGTCGGTAACCTATACCGGCCTTATTGTAAACCGCCCTTTGAGAATTGAGTATCATGTCTAAGGTTTTGGAGCTTGTTGAAAATTTTTCAAGAACAATCTTGAGATTTTCAATTTCACCCTTTAAGATCTTATTCTCATTCTCAAGGGATTCATTATGGAAGTCATTAATATCCTCAACCTTAGAGGATTTTAATTCTTTTATTTCCAACTTCAATGACTTAACCTTATTCTTAGATTTCTTTAACAATTTGGTTAAACATGCGATAGCTCTATAGCACTTATCTAACTTGGGAGAAATTACCTCTTCATCATCCGAAGATGATGAAGGCGCGGTTGAGGAGCTACTTGATTCATTATCACTTTCCTCCTTTGACTCCTCTAGTGCCACTAGAGCCACGTGACAGTGGATGTCCTCCTCCTCTTTTTCCTTCATTTTGTCACCTGCCACTAAAGCAATACCTTTCTCTTTGGGACATTGGTTAGAGATCTCATGTAGTTCCATTTCACAAAATAGATCTTCTAACTTGATAATTGAAAGATCCTTAGACACCTTGTAAGCATCCACCATGGATGACCACAAGGCATTCCTAGGAAATGATTTAAGGACATACCTCACTAGGTCTCGGTTTTCTACCTTTTCATCAATGGAGTGGAGACCATTCAATACTTCTTTGAAACGACAATGAAGCATACTTACAATTTCATTTTCTCCCATTGTCAAGTTCTGGAGTTGGCTGAGAAGGAGGTCTTTCTTGGCAGTCCGGGTGTCTTGAGTTCCTTCATGGAGCTCAATGACTTTGTTCCAAAGGTCTCTGGCAGAGGTGAAGGGACCAATCTTGATCAATTGCTCTTTGGTAATCCCACATTGTAAGGTGACCACAGCTTTGGCATTTGCTTCCCCCTTCCGGATTTGCTCAGATGACCACATGGAGAAAACTAGATCTTTTCCCTCAATATCCTTTGGAGGAGAGAAACCCTCCTTGACAGCGAACCACAAGCTCATGTTTGTCTTCAAGTAAAACTTCATTCTTGACTTCCAATATGAAAAATCAGTGCCGTCGAAGAATGGAGGTCAGTTTGTGCTCAATCCTTCTCTTCTAGCCATCTTGCTGTAAGCTCTCGGATGTTAAGCCGTGAACAGAGCCCCAGGCTCTGATACCACTTGTTGGAACTCGGATGGCTAGAGAGGTGGGGGGGGGGGGTGAATCTAGTCGGACACAAAACTTTTGAACTTTTCAAATCTATTCTGCACTTCAGAGTTAGGCAGCGGAAGCAAATACAGAAACAGAAAACTAAAAACAACAACCCAAAGCAAAGGAAAGCAAACCGACGCTAACACCTCGATATACAAGGTTCGGGGATAACTTGCCCCTACTCCTTGGCGTGCCCGTGAGGTGGGCGATCCCTTGATCGTCGGCAGATTAAGCCCCGGTGAACTCCGGATAGTAGCAGCCTCCTTCTCGGTGGAGAAACCTCTCCACAAGTGATCTCAAGAAGATACAAGTTAAGCACAGAGACACTCGAGAAGACAAGCTCACAAAGATGTAACAAGATCGCTCAAGCACAAAGCAACAGAGAGCACGAACACAGCCCAGCCAAACTTCCCAAGTTTCTGTCTTGTTCGCTTCCGCTCCTCTGCATCCAGCTTTGTCTCTTAAACTCCGGCTCAACGTCGCCAGCTCCATCAACACCACTGACTCACACCCTGACCCACTGACCTCTCTGAGCACTCAGTCCGCTGGACACTCCTCCAGCTGAGCCTTCGTCAGTTGCTAGCCGCGCCTTCGTCAGTTGTCAGTTGCGCCAGACGCTGTTGAGACCTGAAAACACAATAGATCCAAACCTGCTCCAAGGAAAGCCTCCCATTGACCCTCCTTGAGTGTTTGAATCACCTGCTATCACCTGCACACTCCAACAGAGGCTTAGCAATGCATATCAAAAAGAAATCAGCAAGTAGCAGAGAATCGACAGTGAAAACAGACTTCTGACAGCATATTTGAATTAAAGTTCTGCTCCTGATCGGTCCCCAGACCGATCTGGGAGAAGCCTGATCGGTCACCAGACCGATCCAGCAGTCTTCTGCACACTCCTGATTGGTCCCCAGACCAATCAGGCTCCTGCCTGATCGGTCACCAGACCAATCAGGCTCCAGCCTGATCGGTCACCAGACCAATCAGGCTTGAGTGAACAGTGATTCTTTAACCAAATCCTAAGTCTCTGATCGGTCACCGGACCGTTCTGGACCTGATTAGCAAGGGAACTCAACTCACTGTTCGCTCCCTGATCGGTCACTAGACCGATCAGGAGCTGTGCAGTGAGTGAAACACACACTCCTTGATCGGTCACCAGACCGATCAGACATCGCTGGATCGGTCACCAGACCGATCCACGAAGTAGCAGCATGCCAACTCCCTGATCGGTCACCAGACCGATCCAGGGACGCAGACCTAGCCTTCCAAGCTACGATTTCATTCACCTTAGCCCTCCAAGCTAAGGATTTTTCAATCTAACTCTCCAAGTTGGGAATTTGCACCTAACCCTCCAAGTTAGGACTTTTCACCTAGCCCTCCAAGCTAGGACTTTTCACCTAGCCCTCCAAGCTAGGACTTTTCACCCAACCCTTCCAAATTAAGACTTTTCCATACCTAGCCCTCCTAGCTAGGATTTTTCCACACCTAACCCTCCAGGTTAGGATTTTCTCACACCTAACCCTCCAGGTTAGGACTTTTCATACCTAGCCCTCTAAGCTAGGACTTTTTCTCATGCCAGCGTGTGATCTCCCGATCCACCTGGACTTAATCCAAATCCATTCAACTAAACTTAAATCGTTGTCAACACCAAAATAACAATCGGGCCAGACTGCATCAACACATTGGGGCGGCCGTAAGGTCACGGGCGCCCGGGTTAGACTGCAGCTTTTCGACAGAACTGACTACCTTGGATGAAGAGACAGGCTTGGGCGCCCGATAGATCACGGGCGCCCAGGTCAGAGGGGTAGGGTTGACAGCTTTTGTTGTCTCGGGCGAAGGGAAAGCTGGGGCGCCCGACAGGTCATGGGCGCCTGATCTGACAGTAGTTTAACTATTGACCAGTTTGAACATTTGACCAGTTTTGACTATTTTGATCCGCTTTGACTCTTTGGACTAACTAACAATTAGGTCAGTTAAGCCCTAATTTGCATGTTTTAGTATAAAAATAGATGAATTTTAATTAGATCCTAACCTTCTCACCCAGTGTATGGTTATCAATCATGTTAACCTTATGGGTTTTGTGAGACAGGTTTTAAATAGAAGTAAAGATTTTATTTTGAAAAATCATAATTAGTTTTGAAAAGTTAAATTAATTTTAAAACCAATTAATCATGCTTTTAAATTTATTTTTCAAAATAATGGTTGAATCTAAGATTAATTGAAATTTGTGTTAGATTCAAATCTAACAATAGTAAAATGAATTTGGTTTTCCATAATCGGCTTCCAGGTCTTGGCGAGGCGCTAGGCCTTCTTTGGTCGTAGCCTTATTGGATCATCAACCCTTTCCTTGACAAAGCCTTTTATTGAAAATCCATCTTCAAGTTACTCCTTGAAAGATTTTGGTCTAACTAGTTTGGGTCTTGGATCGGTAGCTTCGGCTAGTTCCGCCAAAAATAGCTTCCCTAACATACTATCATCTCACCTCCACCCAATACTCTGTTGTTCAAATTTCAGTTAATCGGTTTAGTCCTTAATCTAACCAGTCCTAGGTCTAAGCATGGTAAATTACAGAAAGTAAATAAACAAGCAAGCATGCAATTTTTAAAATAAGAAAGGAATTTATTTAACTATAAAAATTGTTTTTAAGTTGGCTCCCCCTGGACTAAAGCCACGGTAGTGATTAGGCAAGATATGAATCTTGTCCTTGGGGATCCAATACTTGATTGGTCCAGCTTGGTTATTTAGACAAAGTTTGGGTACCCATGCTTGAACTTTGGGTCTAGATTGATTCAATACAGCATAGTATGACCTTTGTCTAGACTTGGTTCGATACCTTAACCCGGATCGATTTAGAACAGACTTCTATTTTCCAAGGATTATGTCAAGACCCTTGGAACCCGAAGTGAATCGTTCTAAAGCTGCTCTAAGATCCTTGACTTGAGTTTTTAAGGAGGAGTTCTCTTTCTCAAGCTTTTCAACTTGAGTAGAGGTTCCTTCTTGAACCTTCTCAGTCAATGATCTAGATTCAGCTTCCTCTTTCAGGAGTTTTACTTCCTGTCGGAGGAACTCGACTCGAATTTTGGCTTTCGCCAAGTTACTAGATAGGTAAGCAATTAATTCTGCTAATTCAACTTTAGAGTAACCACATACAGTTATTTTGCCGTCCTCGGAAATTGTGAGCTTTCCATTGTCCGGCTCCGATTCTGATTCGGTGTCAATGTCTTCCGACGTAGTCAAGGCGAGCAGATTCGATTGTGGGGCCTCTTCTTCTTCTTCGGAGGAAGACTCGCCCCACGTTGCTTGAAGGGCCTTCTTCCTTCTTGTCTTCTTGGCTTCTTTCAGATTAGGGTACTCCGATTTGAAGTGTCCCTTCTTGTTGCATTCGTAGCAGATTACGTTGGATTTGGTCTTGGACGTTGATGGTTCAACTGGATCTTCCTTCTTCCAGCTGGCTTTTCTTCTGTTGGTCTGATGCTTCAGCTCCTTGTAGTAGTCCCGGGCTAGCCGAACCAATTTGGGTCGATCCCCTTCGCTATCTTCTGAGTCTGAGTCTGAGTCAGACTCGGGTGCAGGTTGAGGCTTTTTCTTGGCCACCTTTCCTATTTTTCCTGTAAAAAAGGTAATACCTTTCTCGGCTAAGGTGCAGTTAGTCTGCTCATGTAATTCTAGTTCAGAAAATAATTCGTCTAATTTAATTTTGGAGAGATCCCTAGAAACTTTGTAAGCATCTACCATAGATGCTCACAGAGTATTTCTCGGGAAGGCGTATAGGGTATACCTGATAAGGTCACGGTTTTCTACCTTGTGACCGATTGTATGTAGACCGTTCATCAGCTCCTAGATCCTGGTGTGGAGCTGGGCTGCTGGCTCACCTTCGTTCATTTTGATGGTGTACAATTTGTTCAGCAGAAGGTCCCTTTTGCTGATTCGGGTGTCGGAAGTTCCTTCGTGCAATTCGATCAACTTACTCCAGAGTTCCTTCGCACTGTTGAAGGGTCCCTCCTGGTTCAGCTCTTCTTTGGTTAGTCTGCATTGAAGTGTCTGGGTCGCCTTTGCATCAGTCTCGATCTTCTTTTTCAGCGAGGCATCCCATTCTGTGTAAGGCTGTGCCACTCCTTCAACATTCTTCGGGATTTCCAAACCAGATTGGATTATGATCCACATGTCCACCTGAGTTTTCAGGTGGACCTCCATCCGACTCTTCCAGTAGGAGAAGTCTTCTCCACTGAAGAGTGGTGGTCTGGCTATGTTGAAATCCTCTTGCATGGCCATTAAGAATTCTGAAATGACAAAAAAAACACAAAATCTTGTCCCAAGACTTGGTCTTGGATTAGTAGTGCGGGAATAAGATAATAAACAAACGATCGAGTGGTGTTGCACCAACCTTGATTAACGAGAAAAATTCGAAGGAAAAGAAATTAAAACTTTCATAAAATTTGGAAAAATTCTCAAATTGGTGGTTGCACCAAATTTGAGTCACCCGCTCTGATACCACTTGTTGGATCGAGAAAAATGATAAAGGGGGGGGGGTGAATATCGTTAAAACTTTTCGGATTCAGGAAAGAGAAAATGCAGCGGAAACAAAACAATCACACGGAAACACAAGTATTTTACTTGGTTCGGAGTCGCGGTCGGCTCCTACACCAAGGCCCACGGTCCTTGACCGTTTACTTTTGGCAATTCTATAATCGCGCAAAAGGTTTACAAATTTCAGTACAAAAATATTGCAGTAAATGAAAAGAGCTACACTTTTCGTTACCGACGCCCGATGTGGATCGTACTTCGAAGCAGAGGGTCATCGTCGGCGCTGGAATCTCGAGATCGGAGTTTGCCAGAGCTGAGCGCTTGAATGAAAAGCTTTGGTGCGTTAAAAAGTTGTGTTGTTGAAGCATTGGGGTCGAGCCCCTTTTATAGTACTCTATCGGGCGCCTGATAGGTTGGGGCACCTGATACGTGCTCTTCGATCCGAGAATCCTTATCCGCGGGCTCGGTCAGCACTTATCCTCCCCACTTGGGCGCCTGAGCTGATGGGGGCGCCCGTGAGCTCACGGGCGCCTAATCCGCCTTGGTTCAGTGGTTTCACAGCTGGTTTTTGATTTTTGCCTTCACCCTTGGGCGCCTGTATCCTTACGGGCTCCTGAGCCCACTCGGGCGCCTAACACCATTCGAGCGCCTAGGCCCAGTGAAGAACCTTCACTTGCAGACGATCAGTCCTTCGACCCTGCAACTAAGGTTAGTCCATTCGAGCGCCTAATTCTAATTTCATACTTTATTCAAGGAATTATTTTGGGAAACAATTTCCTAAATTGTCATAATCAATTTCGGAAATAATATGTTTAAGACTTTGATTTCTCTAAATCAAATCTTATTAAATTAAGAGACAGATTCCCTTAATTCAACCACATATTATTTTCATGAAAATCTCATTTAAGAAAACTCTATAGGAAACCATTTTCCTAATTAATTTTGGAGACAATAATATGTAAGAGCATCACCTCTTAAATCAAAAAAGGAAATTATCGTTTGAGAATCATCTCAAAATTTCCAAGATTTGATTACATATTTTATTTATGGATTTATTAATTTCAACAAATTATTTTCTTTGGGTGGCTCCCCGAGGCTCAGATACCCAAAAAAAAGGAATTTGTTGTAAATCTAATTTGGTCCGCTCCCCGAGGCGTAACCAAATTAAACATGACAATTTTATTCAAAATAGGAAATTAAATTACAACAACTAACTTTAAATTGGACGGCTCCCCGAGGCTCAATCCAAAATAAAGAATTTTGTTAATAATTTAAAACCAATTCGAATTTAATTGTCAATTAATAATCCATAAATTTGTCTAGACTTTCTTGAAAGAAAGTGCCCAAAATTGCGAGATTTCATAATAGGTTTTCAAAATAATTGTAAGTTTCTGATACAAAGAAAACTTACATATTTCCAAAATTGGAAAATTTCCAAAAATGGGAAGTTTTCACAATTATCATAAAATTTCAGAAACTAGGATATTTCAAAAGTTTACGAAATTTCATGAGAATTTCCAAACTTTGAAATTCCTAAATCTAAAATTTATCATAATTGGAAAGTTTCCATAATTGGAAAATTTTTCAAAATTTAGATCATGACAAAGTTTTCCGCAAAACAATTATATGATTATGTCGAACACTAACCGGCTTTGATACCACTGTTGGGACTGGGTGCATGTTGACATGGATACGGGTTCATAATTTTAATATTTAATTACGTGCAGCGGAAGGTTTAGCATAAATAATTTCTCAAATTATTTTAACCACGTATCTAGCATGCAACCTTATGTTGTGGAGACATGATCATACATTTAAAATTTTTCAGAAAGTAAACTAATTTACTTAATACCTCGCGTAACTCGTAGAAAGGGACGAGATCCAACCGTAGCGTCCCTCGGAAGCTCCGCCTCTATTCGCGTCCACGCCGAGTTTTCTTCGGGATGACTTCGCAAAGCCACGAGTTTCGTACCGACAAGAACTACTAGATTCCCCAAATGCACAACAAGAATACCAAGAGAGAGATGAAAAACTAACCACCAAACGAAGAACGGAATCAAGATTCCGGGAGGAGGGAAGGAGTCACGCCCGCTTCTTCTTCTTCTTCTTCGGCTTCTTCTTGGTGGTGGAAGCTCACGGCAAAGGGGGACGGCTCTAGGGCCGGCGGCACTAAAAGAGGGAGAGGGAGAGAATTGGTAACCCTGATGTGGGCTTAATCACTTGCACCCTGATAGCTCATCATTATGAGTTATTGGTTGTGGGTCTAGACTAGGTGTCTCTGTAATGTCTATTGGAGTTTCTTGAACTTCTTCAAGTTCAATACTACTCCCACTGTCTTCTTGTAAAAGAAATACAGCATGCCTTGAAACAAACACCTTTTGTTCCAAGTGATGATAGAATTGGTAACCCTTTGTTTCCTTAGGGTATCCAATAAATAGACATTTATCAGACTTAGCATCCAATTTGTCTGATACAGTCCGCTTCACATAAGTAGGACAACCCCATATCTTAAGGTGAGTTAAGTGAGGTTTCTTACTATTCCACGTCTCATATGGAGTAGTAGAGACTACCTTGGTTGGGACTCTATTTAGCAAGTAAACAGCTATCTTAAGCGCATAGCCCCAAAAGGATTTTGGAAGAGTTGCATGATTCATCATAGATCTAACCATGTCCATCAAGGTTCGGTTACGCCTCTCAAATACACCATTATGCTGTGGTGTATATAGCGGAGTCCATTGAGACAATATCCCATTGTCCCTAAGATAATCTTGAAACTCTTGATTTAAGTATTCACCACCCCGATCGGATCGAAGTATCTTAATACTTTTATCAAGCTGTTTCTCTACTTCATTTCTGAACTCTTTGAATTTCTCAAAAGCTTCAGATTTGTGTTTCATCAAGAACACATACCCGAATCGTGAGTGATCATCGATAAAGGTAATGAAGTAGCTATACTCTCCTTGTGCAAGAGTTGACATTGGTCTACATACATCAGTATGTATTAGACCAAGCAATTCTCCCACTGGTTTACCTTTTCCGGAAAAGGGTAATTTGACCATCTTGCCTTTTAAGCATGATTCGCATGTATCAAATGAACCGGTTTCAAATGATTCCAGAATTCCACATCGGTGTAATTTGGTCATGCGTTTCTTACTTACATGGCCAAGACGACAATGCCACGTATAGGAGTCTATTTGATTATCTATTCGAGCATGTTTGTTGCTAACTTCGATATTGAAAACGTCACCGGATAAATCTAACGTGTAGATACCATTGCATAAAGTTCCAGTCCCATAAAGAACACCATTTAATGTTATGTAACAACAATTGTTACTAAAAGTTAAATGGTAACCCTTTTCATTCAAGCATGAAATAGATACAATGTTCTTTATTAACGAAGGAACAAAATAACAATTATCCAATTCTAAGACAAGTCCAGTAGGGAGCTTTAGCAAATATGTTCCGATGGCAATAGCAGCAATCTTTGCTCCATTTCCAACTCGCAAATTCGCTTCTCCCTTGACGAGTCTTCTTCTATTCCTTAGCCCCTGTATGTCATTACATATATGTGAGCTGCACCCAGTATCAAGTACCCAGGTGTACGAGGAAATAGAGTGACATTCAATAATGAAGATGCCTGAAGAGGATGGGGCATCGGATGTCTTCTTCTTCAAGGACTCAAGATAAACCTTGCAGTTTCTTCGCCAGTGACCCTCCTTGCCACAGTGATGGCAAGTGTCTTTTGGGGTCTTTTCAGTCTTTTTGGCCGTTTTCTTCCTTCCCTTATTTTGTTCTTTGGGCTTCCTCTTAGAACCTTTCTTTGAGGAACCAACTAACAGTATCGTCTTCTGATCCTGCTTTACAGAAGGCTCTACAGTCTTCAGCAGGTTGAGCAACTCAGGAAACTGGTCTGGAGTTGCATCTTCAGGAGGACGGTTGGGAAGTTGTTCTTCAAGAACATAAGCAAGCTTTTCTGCCTTGAGGACTATCCTCAGGTTTCTAAGCCAGTCCATGAAGTTTGGCCCAGTCAGCTTATTGGTGTCCAAAATGGAACGCAAATTCAGAGAAGACATGATTAAGCGACTATCCTAGAAATACAAATTGAGCTTATGTGAGAAGAATGATAAAGAATGCATCAACATACATTAATTAAATCCTATTTATTTTTCGAATTGAATAACCCCTTTTTATCAATTCGGGAGATCGTAGGAACATCTCCAAATAGGTTGATATCCAACCATAGATAAGAACAACCATGGTTGTGGCCATCAAGTTATTCTTAGCTATGAAGGTAGGTAATTATACCGATTACATATCACATATATGTAACTATTACATTATGCTATCAACTAATTGAATGTTTGCATAAATCATTGGGTTGTTAATTCATTAACAAGTATGCAACATTGTACATAGCACCCAACTGCACCTCTCTTTACATCGACCTTGGCTGTGGCACAACAAATCGATGCTCCGAGCTTAAGACTGACCCATTAATCAAGAAATAGTTTTAATATGGTTGGAGCTCATTCAACCGTTTAGTCAGGCTTGGATGTGTCCAACAACCAAAACTAAGGATTGACCTCTGACTCCAACTATATTAATCATAAACTAATTCCATGGTTTGAACATGTTGAGGTTCAAGCCGGGCATGGATGTGTCCATCAACCCAAACGAGAAACAAAACTCCGATTCTAACCATATTAATGGAAGGTGTTGGCCTTAATATTTTGTAAGGGGTTTTGGGTCTCATCCTTTCTTTTCTAAGCACATTCATGACATATAATTATGTCATGTACTAACGATTTCCTTAATAAAGTATGTATGTGACTTAATTTATCAAGTCTCATTAATTGAATTAGGAACCGGATTTCCTAATTCTAATTTCATACTTTATTCAAGGAATTGTTTTGGGAAACAATTTTCTAAATTGTCATAATCAATTTCGGAAATAATATGTTTAAGACTTTGATTTCTCTAAATCAAATCTTATTAAATTAAGAGACAGATTTCATTAATTCAACCACATATTATT
This sequence comes from Boesenbergia rotunda, assembly GCA_024364735.1. NCBI lineage: Eukaryota > Viridiplantae > Streptophyta > Magnoliopsida > Zingiberales > Zingiberaceae > Boesenbergia > Boesenbergia rotunda. Next base: position 346,253 of record JAGFNQ010000365.1, on the reverse strand, counting down.
TTCATGAAAATCTCATTTAAGAAAACTCTATAGGAAACCATTTTCCTAATTAATTTTGGAGACAACAATATGTAAGAGCATCACCTCTTAAATCAAATAAGGAAATTATCGTTTGAGAATCACCTCAAAATTTTCAAGATTTGATTACATATTTTATTTATGGATTTATTAATTTCAACAAATTATTTTCTTTGGGTGGCTCCCCGAGGTTTAGATACCCAAAAAAAAGGAATTTGTTGTAGATCTAATTTGGTCCGCTCCCCGAGGCGTAACCAAATTAAACATGACAATTTTATTCAAAATAGGAAATTAAATTACAACAACTAACTTTAAATTGGACGGCTCCCCGAGGCTCAATCCAAAATAAAAAATTTTGTTAATAATTTAAAACCAATTCGAATTTAATTGTCAATTAATAATCCATAAATTTGTCTAGACTTTCTTGAAAGAAAGTGCCTAAAATTGTGAGATTTCATAATAGGTTTTCAAAATAATTGTAAGTTTCTGATACAAAGAAAACTTACATATTTCCAAAATTGGAAAATTTCCAAAATAGGAAATTTCCAAAATTGGAAAGTTTCCAAAAATTGGAAGTTTTCACAATTATCATAAAATTTCAGAAACTAGGATATTTCAAAAGTTTGCGAAATTTCATGAGGATTTCCAAACTTTGAAATTCCTAAATCTAAAATTTATCATAATTAGAAAGTTTTCATAATTGGAAAATTTTCCAAAATTGAGATCATGACAAAGTTTTTCGCAAAACAATTATATGATTATGTTGAACACTAACCGGCTCTGATACCACTGTTGGGACTGGGTGCATGTTGACATGGATACGGGTTCGTAATTTTAATATTTAATTACGTGCAGCGGAAGGTTTAGCATAAATAATTTCTCAAATTATTTTAACCACGTATCTAGCATGCAACCTTATGTTGTGGAGACATGATCATACATTTAAAATTTTTCTGAAAGTAAACTAATTTACTTAATACCTCGCGTAACTCGTAGAAAGGGACGAGATCCAACCGTAGCGTCCCTTGGAAGCTCCGCCTCTATTCGTGTCCACGCCGAGTTTTCTTCGGGATGACTTCGCAAAGCCACGAGTTTCGTGCCGACAAGAACTACTAGATTCCCCAAATGCACGACAAGAATACCAAGAGAGAGATGAAAAACTAACCACCAAACGAAAAACGGAATCAAGATTCCGGGAGGAGGGAAGGAGTCGCGCCCGCTTCTTCTTCTTCTTCGGCTTCTTCTTGGTGGTGGAAGCTCACGGCAAAGGGGGAGGGCTCTTGGGCCGGCGACACTAGAAGAGGGAGAGGGAGAGAGGGAGAGAAGGAGAGGGAGAGAGGGTAGGCAAGAATCCTTGATCTCTTGGATTAATTTCCAAGCCTTGCCTTGGTACCTTTATATAGTAGCCTCTTAATCGCCAAGTCTTCTCTTAACGGAATAAATTTTTCATAAGAAATTTATCTTATAAATTTTTCTATGAATTATTCCGTTATGCCAAGTTTTTATTATAACTTAATTTATAATAAAAACAACCATGTCTCCCCTTTTATTATGGAAAGAAATTTCTTTATATAAATTTCTTTATCATGGTAAATCAATCCATTATTGATTTTATAAAATAAAATAAACCAATCCAAGGTTTATTTTAATTTCCATGAAAAATAAATCTCTTTACATAAATTTCTTTATATAAATTTCTTTATCCATAATTTTTATAAGACAAACCACGCGCGGTTTATTTTATAAATTTGAACCAAACAATTTGGTTCTCCCTTTTTTATTGTGGCCGGCCAAACAAAGAGGGTGGGGACCCTCTTTGGCCGGCCAAACCCAAGCCACGATCTCACGAATTAAACTCATTTAATTCGTTTAATAAGTCTTCAAAAGACTTAGCCATTTTATGTTTCCGATGCGTCTCTGAAAAATTCAGATTCGACTTATCTCTCTTGATCGAAAAATCCAATTTTCAACTCGTTTTAAATCCCTCGGATTACTCATAGTGCGTGTGACTAAATAGGCTTTCGATTTATGTTGGCCGTCTATAATTAACCAATTATAGAACGATCATGAGTGGCACCTAGTAGTACATCATGATCCCCAATTAATCGAAAGATCAACGGTTGACCTCGGAAATAATTCTGAAACCCTTCAGCAGCTCTAATCAATCATGCCTCATTCCCTTCACCATCTTATACCCACTTGGTTCAGGACACGGTCTATGTGTGTCAGTCCCCACTAGGCTGACTACGTCACACCTAGCCCAAGCAATGTCTTTCTCGTCCAACGGATTCTAATTACTCTCATGTTTCTTAGAGATTCATACTCGGAACATGTTATGCTCTGGCCAGAGGCTTCGAGTAACAATTCGACGATAGGCCTTGGGTATACATCTCCTCGCAAGGAGTGGTGAATCCTTTGTAGGCTGTTCAAACATCTTCGGGCACTTCGGCTTATACCCAATCATCCTGGGTCCATACCTCCTTGGAGATGCTTGCTTAAGATGTCAAAGTATAAGTTTTCATGACCAAGATGACTTGAACATCGCAAGTTAAAGGAACATCGCACTTAAGCTGCAGTAAGAACTTTCATTGACATATCTATATGTAGATTACCATATGAAGTTTTACAGCTAGTCACTCCAATGAACTAGTTCCCTTAACTAGCATTCATGTTTATCTCCGGACATCCCAATGTCACCAGCCAGTGAGAATCAGCTGATTAGATAATAACCCATGCTAGTCTCAACAGAATTGATAGTGTCCGTATCTGTCAATTCATCGACTAGGGACAATTTCAATACTTCACAATTGCACATGTAGAGATAATCACTAGTTGTGAATTCATCACAAATTCTCTCATGCTGTGAATTGTATTGCGGACATTCAGTAAATGAGTTTAAGATCTCAATCAAATACATGAACATGTATACTCAAATAGTGAATATTCATTTATTAAAGTAAATGATTACAATCATAAGGCGATTGCCTTAGGACACTTCTCTCATATTACTAACACATATGAGAGATGAATATCCACTCTTGATGAAAAAGGAAGGAAAGAAAAATGAAGAAAAGAAGAAAACAAAAGAAAAGGGGAAGAAGGTGTAAAGTTTAAAGGCAACATGGGATGAGTCATCTTCATCGGAAGAGAAAGAGCATCATATATCCCATTTTGCCTTAATGGGAATTGAAGACATTGCCTCCACGTTATCCGAAATTGAAGAAGAAAAGAGCTCAAATGAAGATGAAGGGAGCTCAAGTGAAGGGGGAGGCTCAACTTCAGATTCGGACGTCTCGGTAAGTGAGGTCTATAATCTACCCACTACCACTTTAGTTAAGATAATTTCTAGCACTAAATGATGACTTGTTTAATGTTAGAAAGAAAATTAAGTGTTTGAAAAATAAAATTTGCATGCTAAATGAAAAATTAGAATCCATGACAATTAAGGATAATATGCATGCTTCCTCTTCTAGTTTAAATGATTCATGCTTAGAAGAAGAAAATAGAAAATTAAGGGAAAAGGTAGATAATCTTACTAAAGCCCTTAAGAAATATAAAATTGGCTCAAAAACCCTAGACATGATCATTGAGAGACAATGGGCAAGTTTCAAGAAAGAAGGATTAGGTTTTGGAAAATCTAGCAATGAAAAATCCTATCATTGTCTACTTGCTAGAGGACAATCTAAGGCAAAAACCCTAGATAGGAAGTGAATTCTTAAGGAGTACTTAGTTGACCCAAGTGAAAGCATTTCTATTGGGTACCAAAGTCAATCCTCAATGGTTAAAGGATTTAGGTTTAGTCAACAATGTTGTTAAAATTTCAAATTTTTAAAATTTGGTTTACTTGATACCTTAAGGGGGAGTACTTAGCCAAAATAGAAATTCATGATAAAATGGGATAAATAGGGATTACCCTTAGTGTGGGGACCGGTGCCGTCGATAGAGGGGGGGGAGTGAATATCGACTTGTTAAAAATCTTGTGGAAAGCGTGTCATAAACTTCGAGGTTCGTTCTATTCAGAGTTAGTAGCACAGCGGAAAAATAGACAGAACGAAAACCCAAACAACAAAGTGCACACAGGTTTTTACTTGGTTTCCAACCCCCAGGGTCAGTACATCCAAGGTTTAAGCACAGGAAACACCCCCCACTAATGGTCTCCTTTTCGGACTTTCTGGAGGCGGAGAAACCCGTCTTAAAGTGCACGTTTTACAATCAAAAGATAGAGAAACATAAATGCAGAAAGTAAATGCAAACCAAACAAAAAGTCGAAGACTCGACCGATCTGGAACTCCTGAAGTGCCGTGCACTTTCCCCTGGAGCCTCCTTGGTCGCAGAGTTTCATCTCAAGCACTTTTTCGTCACTCAGAATGCTCAGAATGATGTCGTGAATCATGTTCTGAGTTGAGGGGTCGAACCCCTTTATATAGCCTTTTGTTGGGCGCCTGTGTTGTAATGGGGCGCCTCACAAGTCTCGGTCAAACCTCATCTTTGCGTCGAACTCGCAGCAGGGATGACATTTCCTTCCTAGGCGCCTCACAAGACTTAGGTGCCTGTTAAGCTTCAGGCGCCTGCCTTCCCAGCGCCTGGCCCATACAGGGCGCCTGGGTTACCAAGCGTGTGACTTCATTCGGGCACCTGGGAGACCCTTTTCCCAGATTTCATGTTTTGTGTTCTACTCTCATATCTTGCCTCCAACTCCAGTTACCTATGTTGGTATGGCTTGGAAATTTTCAAGACAACCATGTGGTCGTATCTGAGAGACCTCTCTATGTCAATGGTTTAAAAATTTAATCCGAATAGAGACCCGTCCCTATAACGACTGTTTCGTCGACGTGTTAATTAGTCCAAGTCACAACTTAGCCACAAAGGCTTTGTAACTTTCCGGATTAACTAACCGCGGAAAAGACGACAATTTGGATCGCCGGTTTTTGTGTTTATCTTTGGGGTCCAGTTAATTATTATTATCTAAGATTTCAAATCAAAATAATAATTTAACACACATGAAATGACAAGGCAAAGCATAATGGCACAATCAAAGCATAGCGTAAGTAAATTGGAGCTCGGGAGAAATATACCTCGCCGTTTACCTCGCAGTCTTCTATCTTATGACCCTGCCCTCTTGGACGTCGTGTGGGCGACGATCTCCCAAGACGTGGAGTCACCAAGGCACGCGAATCAATCCTTCCTTTTCTCCTTCCCTTGCGCCAAGAGACAAAACCCTAGGGCTAGGGTTTTGCTTCACTACTCGGCGACCCTTCAAGGAGAAGATGATGAGCTCCTCTCCATCATTATCACCACGCCAACCTCTCTTTCTTCTTCCTTCTCACGGCAGCAACACCACAAGGAAGAAAAGTTCCTCCACCTTCTCCCTTTTTCGACGACAAACACCAAAAGGAGAGCTAACCTCGCCGGCGAGCCACCCTTCTTCCTCCTTGCTTCCACGCATCACAAAAAGAGAGGAAAACCTCTCCTTTGTCTTGTGTACGTCCGCAGCAGGGAAAGTCGAAGAAGGGAAGAGAAGAAAGCGAGAACCAAGTGTTCTCTTCTCCTCCACCGCCGGCGCCGACCTCCACACCTCGCGCCGCCAATTTCTTCCTCCACCCTCCTTGCTGCGTGCCACCAAGGGTAAAAGGCAACTCCTCCCTTGCTCCGTGACCGAACGCGCCCTTGAGGATGAGAAGAAACCAAGAGAAGAAGAGGAAGTGGTCCTCTTTCTCCTTCTACCGCCGGCGCCTAAGGGATTTGAGGAGAGGAGAGATTAATTGAGAGAGAGGGAGAGAGTTGGAGGTTTATATAGGGGATTAGTTAGTTAATTGGAAAAAATTTCCAATTAAATATGGATTGATTATAAAAATTTATATAGAATAATTCCTTTAATTAATCCATGATTAATTCCTTTAATTATTCCATCCAAATTTTTATATAGAATAATTCCTTAATTATTATATGATTAATTCTTTAATTAATTCGAGATTAATTAATCCAAAATTAATTCCTTAATTAATCCTTGATTAATTCTTTAATTAATTTTGAGATTAATAAATAAATTAATCCCAAATTAATTCCTTAATTAATCCGGCCTTTTATCATGACTCTAATGGGGCTTTAATGGGCTAAGATAGGGACCATGAGGAGGAGTTAGTTCTTGACCCTCTAATGGATCCAACCTGATGCATTAATGGAGATCCATTCCACTAAAGGATTCCATTGTACTTCCTCACCAACCCCATATTTTCATATGGGCTCCACCTATTACGAGTCGTCCATCTCCCCATGTTTAAGATATCGTATGCCCGATAATTAATTCAATTTACTGATAATTAAATTAATTATCTTCTTGATCCTTGATTAGTACCACTCAACCTTTTCGACATGCCGGACCATTGTCCACTTGCAAGATTTGACATGACGATCCTTTTGAGCTCACCAAGGGGGCATCATCCCCTGACTCACCAGGATACGGATTCCGTCAATAATCAACGGCACATCATATTATTAATATTATTTCCCAACTTACCGGGTCTATCGATCTAACAGAATAGATCTCGCCCATGGGTAAATCAAAGAAACAATAGTTAATAATATATGCCCGCCATTATTTCGGAATTCAGAGATCGTACTCCATAATAGCATCCGAGGTCTAATCCAATTTACTAGGTCAGTACAAAAATTGGATGACCTCTCTTTTGGTCCTACTCAATGTACACAAAGTACACTAGTGTAATCCTATAGTTAAGATAAACCACACCTGATTACACTACAACCATCCTGATTGGTTTGTCCAACTCCATCTCGGTTGTGAGCCTCTTTCTTATTCTTCGGTAAGGAACCTGATAACATGATCTTCTGTGCGACACCACGCACCATGTTATCTACAATGTCAAGCATTAGACGTTTAGTGCACATACTAATATAAACATAAACATGCACTGTGTGATTTCTGATTCTCTTTAAAATGTAGATGTATCCTTAACCAAAAGGCAAAGCTTTTAGTATATATCCTAACAATCTCCCACTTATACTCAAAGAATTTGCTGTTTTCAAAATGTCATACATCTGACCTCTAGATCCGTCACAAGCCTAATGCTCTCACTGCTAAGACTTTAGTGAAACGATCTACCAAGATCATTCTCCGATGCAACCTAGGCAACAACAGTTATTCCTATTTTGGGTGGTACTTGCGCTCTGTGTTTACTTGCCTTATGGACTCGTGATTCCTTCGAGTTTGCAATTGCACCATTTTAATCACATCGCATGTGATACTACCGAGCAAACCAAAAATCACATCGAAGTCCATCTTGAGGTTTATGAACCATGTAGCTCTACTGGCTCCTCCAGCGCCAATATCCAGCCTTCACGTAGGTCCATTACGCAGCACTGCCAACACTCTACTTACAATGGTTCTTCCTCCTAAAAGTGAACACAAAACCAAGGAATATTCTATATGCCCTATCTAGATTGGATTCTGTATCCATATAACCTATAGGAAATTGGTCTGCCCGTAATCAGCATACATGCTTTTACCATATTCCAATTTCCTTAACCTAGGTTACTCCGATATTTGTTACCCATGCCCACGGCACAACAGATATCTGGGCTCATTTCTAGCATACAAGAGACTTCCTTTAGCTGATGCTAGAGGAACTGTCATTACCTACTCTATCACCTTTGATAATCCAAACATGTCTCTTAGACAGAGTAGCTCCAAAACTGAAAAGTTCAAAACTTTCTTTTGGAGGTATCCATGCTAGAATGACCTAGGACAATGTTCTATATGAAGCTTGAGATAACCACATCATTCTTGTCTGGAGATCCCTTAGATCTTTGATCCCCAAGGATATGTCTTACTTTTCTCAAGTCCTTAATAATTGTGTGGACAACCATACCCTTACGTCTGACAATATTTCGTCATTGTTGCCAACTAACAAAATATTATCTACGTATAGTACAATAATACCACTTCGTTTCCGTCACTTCCATTCTTTGAACAAATCCATATTACCGGATTTATCTCTTCAAAGTGGATGGTCCTTGTCATAGGTCTTAAGGATCCAGCTCATGTTCACTTAGGGCCCAGTCCATAGACTTCCCAAGAACATGAAACTTCTAGGTTGAGCAACAACCCTCCCACTGCGACAAGGTACCCTATGCATATCTTTAGTGACACGAGGTGCAGTGTCATGTGGTATATCCTCTTATACAGTTGGTACTAAGATTGGAATGCCCCTCTATCTAATTTACTTAGACTAACTCTACACCTAGGTTTGTGGTTTATTACATTGTCCTTTTTCTAAGAATCAGTCATTCGTCCCAACGAATGTCCTCTGATCCTTAGGACTATTAAACCACCTTATTGTTCCCTTAGGATATCCTACGAATATATGCACTAGATTCCAACTTGTCGGTGTCTCATTACTACTCATAATCTGAACATGGCTTAGACTAAGCCTTTGTTTAGTCCACATTTCTATGGTCTTAAGAGAATACTATCAGAATCAAGCATACAAACCTTCGTATCCAGGACATACCCCTTTGAACAATTTGACTAATCTCGGAGAGGCTTATCATCTTAATAGTCTAATAGCTTAAGAGACCTTCTTCCTTCCATGCATTGCACCATACTATTGGGGCACATCAAGTGCATTGAATTGGGATCAAATATCAATTCTTTGATAAGTAATTCCTACAACCATTCCTAGAGGTATTAATCCCTCGTTTATAAAATAAACAAGGTACTTAAAGGTACCTCTATTCTGAATATACTAAGGGCCTATACTTATCATGGTAAACCAATTTCTTACATGGTTTTGGCTCTATGCCCCGAAGCTTAGAACAAGCCTCTTTGGTTTTGTTACTTCCCTAGTAGGAGTCAAAAGATTCTAAGGAAGACAAATCTTCCAATAACCAATTAACCCTAAGGCCTTTTGGTTGATTACTTTTGAATCCTACTAGAGTTTAACAAAGCCAACTTTAGAGACAAAACATGTGTTTGGTTTCACTTGGAAGGAACCTTTCTCTTTCATTAGTTAAGATGATAAACTATTAATTGCATCATGGGATCCTTTCGGTTTCATATACTAATTGTCTATCTATGCACTTCAATAGACATTCCTTCTATTCCACTTTTAACAAATAAAAGCAATAGAAAATATCTTTATTCTAGAAACTGAACAAAGTTCTTTCCAAAAATTAAGTACATAAAGACAATCTATAAAACCAAAACTATATCAACCTATGTTAAAGACATAAATGAAATAGTGAAACTCCCACTGCAAAAGTCATCTCCATAGCCATCCATGTAGTCAGCAATATCCTCCTCAGCTAGCCGTCGGGTTTCCTGGAACCCCTGCACAAAAATGCAGACATGATTAGTGACATCCGTATCTACCCACCAGTACCGGTAGATATCACCGCTAAACATGTTACAATGACACAAGAAGAAAATATACCTCCGGTACTACTCTGACGGCGAGGACAATCTGTCTTCCAATGTCCTGACTGCTTGCATACAAAGCACTTGCCTTTCGGCTTCTTTATGCGTCCCTGAGGTCCTTGTAATCCTGCTACTTTCTTTGCCTCAGTATGGTTCTCCTTCTTCTTTCCTTTCGGTTTAGAAGTAGGAACTACTTGAGCAATGAAAGTCTGTGAACTCTGAAGAGAAACCGCCTCTGCTGCCTCGAGTTCTGTCAGAAGTTCTGCCAACGAATATGAATGCTTGTCCATATTGTAGCTTAGGCGAAACTTCTCAAAACTCCCTGGTAGAGATTGGAGGATAAGATCGACTTGGGTTTCCCCATCAATCTGTGCTCCAAGAATTTCTATCTCCTTCAGCCAAGCCATCATCTTGAGGGCATGTTCCCTCACGGGCATCCCCTCAACCAAGATGGTAGTAGTCAAGTTCTTCATTACCGTCTGCCTAGCAGCTCGATTATTTTGACCAAAGAGTTCATCGAGTTTAGATAAATCTCCATTGGTCATGGAAGAAGCCTGATTTTGATGACCTTCAGTCGTCTCATCTGCTTCTAGCCATTTCCTAAAATATTCAAACCCGTCTTCGGTAATAATCTCGTTAGGCTTTTCGGTATAGAACTCGGCAATATCACACTTAGGTTCCTCGGCAGTAGAAACAAAATCCATATTCAATTCCCAATCCATTTTATCACTAGGGGCATTTAATTGGATTTCTCTTTGAATTAGGTCTTGTGGGTCTAAGTCCATTTTAAAAACCACCTGAGAATCATAACAATCACACACTTTAAAATTTTGAAATAAATTGACACCTCAAACACCGAGAATTTCGTATGCCACGATGGTGTGGACGTATACGAGTTCTACATTTGTGAGAGGAGGTTTTACCCATTAATTTTACTATCTTGTCATCCTAACCTTTTGACAAGTAAAATTAATAGTTGGTCCTCTTCGGCCCTACAAATAATAGCAGTGACTCCGATGGGAGGATACTTATTATTTGTATCTAAGTGTTTACCACCACACGACACCAAGAAAAATTATTTCTGATTATGTGTCTTCCGATGGGGAAGTACACACGCACATCAATAATTTCCTATAGTCTTTTCTGACCTAGTGATCCGCAGAACAAGCCCATCCGATGGGGAGGAAGGCACTCAGAGCCGACGCGCAGACTTGTTCGCATCACTTGTCAGATTGTAGTGGAGGCCATGGGACCCTTAGGGTCCCTCTCCCACTTAGTTATTTGCGTTGAGGTTTTTACATGCATCCACACAACAAGCACACACAAACCAAAATAATAGAACAATGAAAAATCCTAGATTTTTCCAACTATTATGGCCTTGGTCTCCAATGCGCCTCCAGTCGTGTCATCACCTCGTCCACTCCATCCTATCCATGCGCATGCCACCATGAAGGAGTCCCCGAGCCGAGATGACTAGCTAACTAATTTACATCCATTGATCCTAAACTCCACGAAGGAGTGTACATGTCATCTAGATCAAAAGTAAATAGAAAGCTTGGCTAAACACGTGCCATATTTAATTACAAAAATTAAATAGCTTATCTAGCCTCGTCAACCCCGAGGATTCAAATAATTTACATCACACAATCAATCACATACACACAACGTAATTTGCCATAATAGTTGGAATCTAGTGCCTGCAACACAAAGTTAGCCTATGCACATCCAAAATATCATCCAGCAAAATAATGTACATGATAATGTGCAGGAAAAATAACCGAATCCTAAACACACAAAACCGAAACCTCGCTCTGATACCAATTGTTGGTATGGCTTGGCGGTTTCCAAGACAACCACGTGGTCGTATCTGAGAGACCTCTCTATGTCCATGGATTAAAAATTTAATCCGAATAGAGACCGTCCCTATAACGACCGATTCGTCGTCGTGTTAATTAGTCCAAGTCACAACTTAGCCACAAAGGCTTTGTAACTTTCCGGATTAACTAACCGCGGAAAAGACGACGATTTGGATCGCCGATTTTTGTGTTTATCTTCGGGGTCCAGTTAATTATTATTATCTAAGATTTCAAATCAAAATAATAATTTAACACACATGAAATGACAAGGCAAAGCATAATGGCACAATCAAACATAGCATAATGAAAACTGAGCCCGGGAGAATTATACCTCGTCGTTTACCTCGCAGTCTTCTATCTTATGACCCTGCCCTCTTGGACGTCATGTGGGCGACGATCTCCCAAGATGTGGAGTCACCAAGGCACGAGTATCAATCCTTCCTTTTCTCCTTCCCTTGCGCCAAGAGACAAAACCCTAGAGCTAGGGTTTTGCTTCACCACCCGGCGACCCTTCAAGGAGAAGATGATGAGGTCAAGAGGATGAGCTCCTCTCCATCATCACCACCACGCCAACCTCTCTTTCTTCTTCCTTCTCACGGCAGCAACACCACAAAGGAAGAAAAACTCTCCACCTTCTCCCTTTTCCAGCGACAAACACCAAAAGGAGAGCTAACCTCACGGGAGCCACCCTTCTTCCTCCTTGCTTCCGCGCATCACAAAAGAGAGGAAAACCTCTCCTTTGTCCTGTGTACGTCTGCAGCAGGGAAAGTGAAGAAGGGAGAGAAGAAAGCGAGAACCAAGTGTTCTCTTCTCCTCCACCGCCGGCGCCGACCTCCACACATCACGCCACCAATTTCTTCCTCCACCCTCCTGGTCGCGCGCCACCAAGGGTAAGAGGCAACTCCTCCCTTGCTCCGTGACCGAACACGTCCTTGAGGATGAGAAGAAACCAAGAGAAGAAGAGGAAGTGGTCCTATTTCTCCTTCTACCGCCGGCGCCTAAGGGATTTGAGGAGAGGAGAGATTAATTGAGAGAGGGAGAGAGTTGGAGGTTTATATAGGGGATTAGTTAGTTTAATTGGAAAAAATTTCCAATTAAATATGGATTGATTATAAAAATTTATATAGAATAATTCCTTAATTAATCCATGATTAATTCCTTTAATTATTCCATCCAAATTTTTATATAGAATAATTCCTTAATTATTCTATGATTAATTCTTTAATTAATTCGAGATTAATTAATCCCAAATTAATTCCTTAATTAATCCTTGATTAATTCTTTAATTAATTTCGAGATTAATAAATAAATTAATCCCAATTAATTTCTTAATTAATCCGGCCTTTTATCATGACTCTAATGGGGCTTTAATGGGCTAAGATAGGGACCATGAGGAGGAGTTGGTTCTTGGCCCTCTAATGGATCCAACCCGATCCATTAATGGAGATCCATTCCACTAAAGGATTCCATTGTACTTCCTCACCAACCCCCATATTTTCATATGGGCTCCACCTATTACGAGTCATCCATCTCCCCGTGTTTAAGATATCGTATGCCCGATAATTAATTCAATTTACTGATAATTAAATTAATTATCTTCTTGATCCTTGATTAGTACCACTCAACCTTTTCGACATGCCGGACCATGGTCCACTTGCAAGATTTGACATGACGATCCTTTTGAGCTCACCAAGGGGGCATCATCACCCTAACTCACCAGGACACGGATTCCGTCAATAATCAATGGCACATCATATTATTAATATTATTTCCCAACTTACCGGGTCTATCGATCTAACAGAATAGATCTCGCCCATGGGTAAATCAAAGAAACAATAGTTAATAATATATGCCCGCCATTATTTCGGGATTCAGAGATCGTACTCCATAATAGCATCCGAGGTCTAATCCAATTTACTAGGTTAGTACAAAAATTGGATGACCTCTCTTTTATTCCTACTCAATGTACATAAAGTACACTAGTGTAATCCTATGGTTAAGATAAACCACACCTGATTACACTACAACCATCCTGATTGGTTTGTCCAACTTCATCTCGATTGTGAGCCTCTTTCTTATGCTTCGGTAAGGAACCTAATAACATGATCTTCTGTGTGACACACGCACCATGTTATCTACAATGTCAAGCATTAGACGTTTAGTGCACATACTAATATAAACATAAACATGCACTGTGTGATTTCTGATTCTCTTTAAAATGTAGATGTATCCTTAACCAAAAGGTAAAGCTTTTAGTATACATCCTAACAACCTGTAAGACAACAAAACACACAAACATACAAATAACCTTAGCCTTAGCTTGGTTCTGACTTCGGATTTCCTGCGAAACCCTAGGTCGAACCGACTCTTATGTTCCCTTCCCGAGGAATGCGCCTTTCGCCTACTCCTCTTAGGAGAAGGTTGTCACTCGGCCCATCCGGTTGGACTTTTGCCCAGCTTCACTCACCAGGACTTTTGCCCAGCTTCACTCACCAGGACTTAGTGCCCAGCTTCACTTACCAGGACTTCAGTGCCCAGCCGTCAGTCAGGACTTATTGCCCAATTCCTCGAATCAGGACTTCATGCCCAGTCCACGACCAATACTTATTGCCCAACCCTCGGTCAGGTCTTCGGTGCTCAGCCCTCGGCCAGGACTTATTGCCCAATCCATGATCAGGACTTCGTGCCCAATTCTTCGAACCAGGACTTATTGCCTAGGTTAACTAGGACTTTTCTTCACTGTGGTACTGATTTCTTGACTCACCCTTCCCTTATTTAGTGTATCACTAACTTAAGCATATGTTAAACATTAAAACTCTACAGGAGGATATCACTGATGCATCTTGTACCAACACTTAGTACATCTCATATGACTTGACTTATGATTTTATTTGTGCATATGAGATGATAGGATGATATTCATAATTCACATTTGCTTATGACATTTTGGCGATTATGAATTGTATCACTTTAGTGATAATAGACCAACTATGGGAAAAATAAATATTTAATTAATGGACATCTTTCCCATAGATCATAGTTGGACATTTCAAATGTTTTAAAAATAATTCTGTATTTTATTTGCTATGACATAGTTTTAAAAAATATAAATAAAGGTTCAAAACTAGGACTTAATATTGATACAAAGTTGAAGGTTTTTCAAAATATTTGAGTTTTGGTCAAAAAGTCAAATATATTTAGATTTTTCATTAAAATATATTTTTCTCTATTAGGAAATATCATAAGAAATATATTTGTAAAATTTTATAATTTTTTGAATTTTATGAAATTTTTTATGCATTTTTGAAATTCAACTCAAAAGGCTGAAATTCGAATCAGAAATGTATCAGTCGACTGGTACCAAGGGTCAGTCGGCTGATATTACTGTTTCTTAAAAGAAAGGGCAGTTTCAATGAGACCAGTCAACTGGTAACTGACTCAGTCGACTGGTACATAAGTTTTTTGATTTCTATGTATTTTCTGAAGTTGAAACTTTGTCCCTATTTGATACCGTAGATTAATATTGCTTGGTGTAATCTTTTTGATGGTGTCAAAAAGGGAGAATTAAAAGGTTTAAGTTAGAATTTAACTTAATTTTTTATGTTTGTCCAAAAATTGAAAATCATGTAATAAGACATTTAAGGGGGGGATGCATGTTTATGTGTCTTAATATACTATATTTTTAATTTTTAATTGTTATCTTTATACCTAACTTAAACATATTACCACACATAAAAAAGGAGGAGATTATTGGTGCAATCAGCCCAAGTTTGATCGGGTAGATCATGGATTTTGATGTATGTGTCAATATGATTAAATTAGGTTTTCATGTTGATTTGATATGTGTGTTTGAGTTTTGCAGGACTTGGTGAACCACATATGAAGAATAACGGAGTGAACCATCCGAGGGATGAGAGCCAAAGGAAGAGAACTTCAAAGGGAAAGCCGAGAAAGTAGACTTCAAAGACATATGCGAAGGATGCCATGGAAATGAGTCGCGGCCTTGTGTGCACATCCGAGGGACGAGAGCCGAAGAAGAGAACTTCAAGGGGCAAGCCGAGGAAGTGGACTTCAAGGCATACGTGAAGGATGAACTCCAGAGAGGTTGAGAGTGAGTTTGTAAGCTGGGTAGTCGACTGGTATGGGAATCAATCGACTGGCAGTGTTGAGAGGAAACTCACAGAAAGATCAGTCGACTGGTCTGGACACCAGTCGACTGGTCTGATCGAAATCTAGCCGAAGACTAGCCGTAGGCTGGATACCAGTCGACTGGTCCTAGGGGCAGTCGACTGGTGTCGGGGTTGAGCTGTTTGGTTAACAGCTCTATCCACTATTTAAAGAGGAGCTTGAGACTTGAGATAGGTTAGCTATTCATTGTGAAATCTTTACTCAAGTGTTTAAGTGCTTAAGCTCCAAATCTTTCTTCTTCCTCCTAAACCCTAGCTCACATCTTGTAAGGAGGAAGCTAATGTGCATCCTATTGAGTTTTAGGTTCATACATGAATATAAATGAACTCCAATCAGTGGGAAAGCTAATGTACAAGTCATGTGCATTTAGCCCAAGGAACATGGTTGGAAATTATTTTTGAAACCTATTTCAAAACTATCTTGGAAAACCTTGGTGAAGATTATCTTTTGATAGATCTCATCATTGATGAATTAGATACAAAATAGAGTGAAACATTGAAGTATTTTAAAGGTTTCCATTTTTGTGTCAATCTTTGAAAAAGAAAGGTATTTTCATATAAAATTATTTTTCCTTGATAGTATATGTCATAAATAATGTCTACACAAAATTTCGAGATTTTTTAAATTTTATAGAATTATTTAGGAGTTTCTGAATTCGGACTGAAATTGTTTTCAGAAATCAGAAACTCTCAGTCGATCAGATGATCGATTAGGACAGTACCCAATCGATTGGGAGATCCTATTTGCGAGCACAGAAGCTCGCGTAATCGATCCGTTGATCGATTAAAGGCAGTCGTAATCGATCAGTTGATCGATTAAGGCACAGCTTAATCGATTGGTTCCCAACACCAATCGATTGGTAAGACTGAAACTGTCTGTTTTCAGTCTGATAACCTAATTTTGAGTAACCTCTCAATCCCTAGCTCCTTAGAATACTTTTATAAGTATATTTGGGTAAATTTCAGTATGAAATCAAAAAGGGAGATGGTTTAGTGAAAACTATAGGGTTAAGGAGAGGTTTTGATTCAAGTTTTGAATCCCAACACCTCATAACCTCAAGTTGAGATTTCCTAAAGTTTTAGGAACTCAAAAATCATTGTTGGTGCAATGATAGAGGTTTAGAGCATGTTTTGAGGGGGAGGTCTTCCTTAAAAGCATGTGTTTGAATATTTTATTTTTGGGTTAAATGAAAGGATGAAGATTGGGAATCTTCATCATGATGAGTGCTCAAGGTTGAGCATAGGTTTAAATGAAAGGTATGGGATTTTCATTGAGCATGCCTTTGACCGTATAGACTCTTGGGGCGAGTTTTTGATGTATGTCAAAGGGAGAGAAGGTTGAAAGGCTAATAAGGATTAGTCTTTCTCAAACATATTGTCAAACATCAAAAAGGGAGAGATTGTTGGTGCAATCTGTGTTAGGTCAGGGTTGACCTAGTTTGACTAGGCTCGGGTGAGCTTATGTCTGGTAAGCTTGGTAAGCTTAAGGTTGGATGTTTCAAAGTTTGATAATGATGTTTGAATATCATATGATATTTGAATATCGTATGATGTCAAGTGGGTCAAGGTTGACTGGAGATTTGACTGGAAAAGTCCTAGGGGGACTAGGCACACCTAGTGGGACTAGGTGAAGTCTAGGTGGATCGGGGAAATCGTACGCTAGCACGAGAAAATTCCTAGGGGGACTAGGTGAAGTCCAGGTGGATCGGTGAGATCGTACGCTAGCACGAGAAAAGTCCTAGGGGGACTAGGCGCACCTAGTAGGACTAGGTGAAGTTCAGGTGGATCGGGGAGATAGCACGCTGGTAAGGTGGAAGCCTACCGAGAAACTAGACCTAACTCGAGGGTTAGGTGAACCTGGTTGTGAATCAGGTTAAGCCCTAGTTGGGAGCTAGGCAAGGGAAATCCAAGTTGGTCAAAGGGTTGATCAGACACTTGGTAAAGAAGTCCTAACAGGTAGGTTGACAAAGGTTAGGCAAGGGATCAATTGATTGGGGTTGGTTTCTCGCGAATAGAAGCTTTCTTGATCGATTGGGTGATCGATTAAGAAAGGTGTGAATCGATTGGGAGAAATGAGTTGCGAGAATAGAAGATGGCTGAATTGATTGGGCAATCAATTCAGCCTTCCCTTAATCGAATGGTCAATCGATTAAGGGGTTCGGTAATCAATCGAGCCATCGATTACTGTAATATTACGCGAGAGCACAGAAAGGTGCTGAATCGATTCGGCAATCGATTAAGGTTATTCTAAATCGATTGGCTAATCGATTAAGCTTCAAAAACTAGCAATTGAACGGCTAAGTCTGACATGGTAATCAATTGGGAAATCGATTAGGGAACCCTAGGCGTTGGGTATATAGGGTTTTCACGCAGGTTTAAAGCGGGATCACTCGACAGGGCTCGCGCAGTTCTTCTCCTCCTTCCTCACCATTTCAAGAAAAGCTTTGGGGCATAGTGTTGCTGCACTTCTAAAGTTCTAGAGGCGATCACAAGCTTGAAGAAAGCAAGGAAAGCAAAGAGAGCTCTTCATTGTAAATCTTGTAAGATTTCTTATTGTATTTTGCTTCCTCTTGTTGTATTCTTCTTGAAAGCTTGTAAAAGGTTTCTCCACCTCAAGAAGGAGATTTTTCATAGTGTATGAGAGAGTGAGGAGAGTGGACCCTTGGATTAGTCACCTCAAGGAGATGGATACCAAGTAAATCCTTGAGTGTTAGCATTGCTTGAAATCTTCCGCGGCGACAAATCCTCTACAAGCAAATTGGAGCTAATCACCCCCCCCTCTAGCTCTCCTACCGGTCCCAACACTTTAATCTACTTAAACTTTCTCTTGTTAACTTTTTATTGGACTTCTCACTTCTAGTCAAGTATCTAGTCAAACTTGAGCTACTTGATTTCTCATGTCAATTTTCTATTAGACTTCTGACATCATCAAGTATCTAATCAACTTTCATCTATTTGACTTCTTCTCACCTTCAAGTATCTAGTAAATCATGACTTATTTAATTTTTTATTAATATATTAATTAAATATCAAAATTTTAACTTGAGTCAATCTAAATTTAATTAATTTGATCAACCTTGATATGCATACTGACACATTCAAGGAAGGCAAGGGAATATCAAATCAAAGGAGAGCATATAATTAGCTCAAGGCATAACATAGATAATGGACGCATAATATTTTTGGTATAATGGTCAGTGTCAATCCCCAAAAGGTCATTATTATTTTCGATTTTATCATGCATCTTTTACCTGTATACCTGTATAAATCTTTTTTTATATCCGTGGAACCGAAGATTATTACGATAATAAATTTGCCTTCAAAGGAGAGCATGTAATAATAATTCAATTGAGACAGTGAGATAAAATTTTTCTCATATGAAGTTGAATTTATTAATTAAGTAAATCACTTGGTAGATGCGAAAACAAAAATAAAATATCAAAAAAGAAGTTTCTATGTTGAAAGAAAGAAAATTTTGTATCATAGATTCACAATCTTTGAAAATACTTTTTCATCCTTATTGCACTCCACTTCTCTTTGGGGAGACTAGATATAAAAAAAAAAAAAAAAAAAAAAAAACACCCTCGTATTCACTTCCCATATATGATCTTTTTTAAAAAATTTATTTTGGTACGAAGCGAGTTTTGTGGCGGAGTATGTTATTACCCCTAGATACAAAGAAAATCACGGTTCTACTCTCCAACACGTGCTCAGCATGTGCTATCTTTGGCAGCACTCGGATCGACCATCATGCGGATTGTAATGAGATGCTCAGGGTTGGCCCCCATGATGACGTCACACCATCTGGTACCATTTTCTATCCATCACAGTGTTACTCTCCTACTACAACCCAGCCCCTCTCTTCTCTCTCTTCCTTGCCCTGATCTATTACAACTCGAGCAGCACGGCAGCTACTGTAGATCATAGATGTAGAGTGCCCTCTCCACAATGGTTCCTAGGTCGCTGTGACCTCTGTTAAGGAAGCTCACCTTCTTTCACCTCGCCTCTCGGTGAACAAGAAACGACGGTACTTTGTTTGCTAGTTCTTGAGGTTCCATTCTGCAGTGCAGCTTCATATCCTCCGGACTAAACAGGACCAGAAAGCAGCGCAGATCTGGATGAGCTCTTGACTTCGAGAAAGGAGAAGGACCAAAGACACGAGAGAGTTAAAGAAGAAGGGTAAGAGAAGGTAGTAGAGAGAGAGAGAGATGCAGTCGAGTTATGGAGGAGTGTCGGAGATCCAGCAATTCATGGTGGAAAGCTGTGGTGGCAGCACTCCCTCGCTCTTCTCCAACACGGCCGACATCCACTCGACCGCTGCCGGTGGAAGTAACCCTCTCAAGTACCAGGCGCCGCCACCGGCCGCGGCGCTGCCTCCCCATTTCGCGCATTTCCACTCCATACCTATCACCCAGCAGCTCTTCCAGCAGCCGCCGCCGGCAGCGGTGCACCAATTTCAGCTCTTCCACCCTCACCGCCACCAGCAGCTGAATTACCAGCCTCTGGAGCCGCGGCAGATGCAGATGCCGCGCCACCGGCAGCTTGGACTGGACCAGGATTCCGGCCCCGAGAACTCTGCCTCTTCGGCGCGTGTCACTATGCCAGCTGGCGGCGGCGGCGGTCCGCCGCCATCCTTTCTAGCGGAGGCCATGAACTTTAAGCTTGCAGTGAACGAGAGCAGTACTAGAGGCGGAAGCCGCGAGGGGATCAACGATGAGGATGGCATCTTGCGAGGAGACGACGACGGATCGGAGAGTCGTCTTCATCACTGGCCAATGAGAGACGATGAGTCTTCCATTAAAGAACTATCCTGGTAATCAACAACTAACCGATTGGTAATTAATAGTTGTTTTCTGCTAAAGTTATTGAAGAACAATTGTAGGAACTTCATTGATCATGAGAAATGAATCGAATGATGCATCTGAGAGGAATTGGTGATTCCTAAGACTTGCTTTTTTATCATTATTGGTGAAAAGAGAAAAGGAGCTTAAAAGAGAAACTTAAAAAGAGACAGCATTCATGTCTTCTAAATACATTTGTAAATGCAAAATAAAATAAGCGAATATATACTTTCAGGAGGCCATTGGATTTGGATATCGACTACATCAACACGAATAACAAAAGGTGCAAGAACAAAGAGCCCGAGATCTCGATTAACACCGCCGGGAAGGTGTCCAAGAAGAGCAAAGAGGATGCCGGCGCAGGGAGCAGCAACTACAAGATCTTCAGTGAACTAGAGGCCATCTACAAGCCGGGCGGGAGCGGCGGCGGCGTCAATCGGACTGGCTCTGGCTCCGCGCTCACCGGCGATGAGGCCCCCCTGTTGCACGCTGCCGCCGCAATGGCACCTCCGGGCCTGCCTTCGGGTGCCGATTGTGTGGGAGGAATGTCGGAGACGTTGGCGGGAGAGGAGGCGGGGCGGCCTGGGAAAAAATTCAGCAACAACAGAAACAGCAGTGGCAGGAGGAGGAGGAAGCGGCGGCGGTGGCAACGGCAGCTGAGTTCGGTTGCGGCCTTCTTCGAGAGCCTGGTTAAGCAACTGATGGACCACCAGGAGAGCCTCCACCGGAAGTTCCTGGAGGCGATGGAGAACCGCGAGCAGGAGCGGGCCAGCCGCGAGGAGGCGTGGCGGAAGCATGAGGCGGCCAAGTCCTGCCGCGAGGCGGCGGCCCGCGGTCACGAGCGCAAACTCGCCTCCTCCCGCGAGGCCGCCATCATAGCCTTCCTCGAAAAGATCACAGGGGAGAGCCTAAATCTCCCTCCTAAGCCCCAATTCCTCGACGAACACAAAAATTACCACGAAAATAACCCCCAAACCGAGCCCTACACCGAGGAGGCGGCGTTCGGCGATCAAGAAAGTAACAAGGTGCAGTTCAGCACGAGTAGGTGGCCGAAGACGGAGGTGCAGGCGTTGATCCGAGTCCGGAGTGGACTTGAGTCGCGATTCCAGGAGCCGGGGCTGAAGAGCCCCCTGTGGGAGGAAGTGAGCGCCACCATGGCCGCCATGGGCTACCTCCGCAGCGCCAAGCGCTGCAAGGAGAAGTGGGAGAACATCAACAAGTACTTCAGAAAGACCAAAGAAAGCGGGAAGAAGAGACCGCAACACTCCAAGACCTGCCCTTACTTCCAACAGCTCGACCAACTCTACTCCAGGTCCTCGCTCAACAAAGTCGACAATCATATTCCCAAGAAGCAGAGGTTAGCAGATCAAGAACATGATTCTAAGGAGAAGCACGACGACGCTGAAGATAAAAGAACCGACAACTGCGAGCTACTCGACGCCATCATCGTCCCACCGCCCGCCGATTACTCAAGCTGCCTCAAGTTCGGGTTCGACTTCAATGACAAAGTGGCGGACGAAAATTTCGACCACAATGGTGGATCAGCTCCAAATTTAGACCACAATGGTGACGACAACGAGGAGGGCGAGGAGCAAGGAGTTGAAGAAGCGGAAGGAGACCAAGAAAGTGAAGAAGAGGGAGGAGGAGGACGAGGAGAGGAAAGCCATGACCAAGAACCTAGAACACCACGTCAGCTCGATCCAGAGGTGGATGAAGAAGAACTACACGATACGAGCCTCTTCTTCCAGAGTCTCCAATCTTGAAGGAACTAAAAATAATTATGGTGTGCTCGATTACTATTAATTCTTTCTTTTAGGATAGTCCTAGTTTATAGCCGGCTTTAATTAGTAGTGCAATTCAATAAGCATGAGTGTATAATTAAAACCATCCTGAATTCCTTCCTGTTTGAAGTGCTGTACTACGATCCCTCCCTACTTCCCTAATGTCTGCTTTCTGTTTGCTTTTCTAATGCTGCCATTGCTTTAATTTTCTCTATCTCTGTGCCCTGGAAAAGAACAAACGTCGCCAGCATTTTAACTCGTCACTTTGTTCCTTTGTCTTAAATAATTGTCGAATCTGTTCACTGTTTGCATGAGGTGGATGTGGGTCTTATGTGCCAGTGTATCCAAATCGCTCGTTTAGATAAACAAGTGTCTCTTCTTAATCAATCTCCGAGCATGTAGATGACAAGTAAAGAGAGAGGGTGGTGTTTGATGGGGCTGCGTGATCATGCAAGTGATTGAAAGCGTCACGGCGCTGCTCATGCAGGAGGCTGCAGCCTGCAGAGAGGATGAGCTCATTCAGTACCGAGTCCTCGGGAGTTCCATCGCCATTTTTCTTAGTTAATTTGTTTCTGAATTCATTTAATTTTGATGTGCACTTTCAGGATTAATTAACTAAATGAAATTAATTGTTTTTATATCGAAAAAAGATAAAATTGTTCCTTCTCTATGTACGATGTATCTACGTCTCCGCAGGAATACGATCAGGAGGGTTCAGCTTTTGGGAGTCCAGAATTTAGCAAGGGGGACGATGATGTTGCGGCAGTGATACAGGCTGCTGCATGCATGCATGTTCTTTGCATAAATAACTACACTCGCTGACACTTTTATGGTTTTGTTTAGATTAATTTCTCGTAATGTTGATGGAGTAAGAGACTACTTGACTGTTTTTTTAATAAATAATTTTTTAATCATATAATATAAACACTACAAAAATAATAGGGTATTGCGACGGACGTAATCCGTCGCTATTCCGTCGCAAAACACTAATAGCGACGGAGTTGGCGCCGTCGGCTGAAAACCCGTCGCAGAGCTAAGATAGCGACAGAGAGGAAAAACTCCATCGCTTACATAGTATTAAAGGAATCTCTGTCTGAATGCGTAACATATCTGCTACCGTAACAACTCTAGAAGTCAGATTTTTGAAAAAAAGACCTAATTCTGTAAGTGCTTGCCAAACATTATTAGGAAGTAATTCTTGGAAAGCTATTGTAATTAATCTTTGCATAAACACATGACAATCATGACTCTTCATTCCAACCATTTTAAATCTATTCGTATCCACACAACCAGACATATTAGAGACATATCCATCTAGGAATTCTATGTTTTTCAACTTAAGAACACAATGCTTGCTTACTTTCTTTGTCCAATGTATAACAAGCCTTCGGATATTTACCAGTTGTTTCATTCTGATGCAACTCAGGCCTACTCACTAATTGTTTTAATTCTTCACGAGATTTTGTTGTATCTTTTGTTTTCCCATGCACATTTAAGACAGTATTAAAGATGTTATCAAAGAAGTTTTTCTCAATATGTATCACATCCAAATTATGACGAATGAGTAAATATTTCCAATATGGAAGCTCCCAAAAAATACTTTTTTTCCTCCAACCACATTTGTTTACTCTAACAATATACTTGTTGATATCATCTGATCCATCCTGATATACTGGTAGAAATTCATAACTATCAATTTCATTTAACACTTCTTCGCCTAACATCCCAACTGGAGGTAGTTTCCTAACTACTTCATTTCTTTTGAAATGTTTCTTATTTCTTCTGAACGGATGATCAAGAGGTAAAAATTTCCGATGATTATCAAACCAAGAAATCTTGCCACTGCAGGGCAAAGAAAATGTATCTGACTGACTCATACAATGTGGACATGCTAACTTTCCAGCTGTGCTCCATCCTGATAACATTGAGTAAGCAGGAAAATCACTAATAGTCCATAACAATGCTGCATACATTAAAAAGTTTAACTTTATAGCAATGTCATACGTCTCTGAACCTATATTCCATAAATAATTCAGCTCAGCTATCAAAGGTTGCAAAAAAACATCTATGTGCCCTTTTGAATTTTGAGGACCTGGAATTAAAACAGTAAGAAACATGAATTCATCTTTCATGCACATCCATGGTGGTAAGTTGTATGGTGTTAAGATAACAGGCCACGATGAATATTGTTGTCCATAACTTCCAAATGGCTGAAATCCATCTGCAGAAAGTCCAAGTCTGACATTACGTGGTTCTATAGCAAAAGAAGAAAATGTTGAATCTAAATGTTTCCATGCAGGGGAATCACAAGGATGACACATAATGTCTCCATCATGTCCATGATTTTGATGCTAGATTGACTTGTTGTTGATGCTGATGCATACAAACGTTGGAGTCTAGCAGTCAAAGGAAAGTAATACATGACTTTGTAAGGAATATTTTTCTTCTTCTTCTGATTTACCATTCGAGTACCATGTTTGTAACGAGGATGATTACAGATTTTGCATTCCATCAACTCACTATCTTGGTTCCAAAAGATCATGCAATTATTGACACAATAATGTATCTTCTCAACTGGCAAACCCAAGTCTCTGATTAGTTTTTTAGTATTGTAGAAACTATCAGTCATGCAGTTATCAGTTGGAAGCAACTCTGACATAAGTTGACATATGTCATCATAACATCGTTCTGAGAAATGATGTTCTGCCTTCATATTCAATAATCTTGCAGTAGCAGATAATTGAGAATGACCTGAAGGAATACCTTCCCATAATTCTCTTTCACTAGCCGTTAACATGTCATACATTTTTCTGAACATCAGAAGTAGGTACTTGTTCTACATTTGATTGATCAAAATCATTCATTGCATCGTAAACCATTGATTGCATTGCATCAGCAGGGTTATATGATGTCTCTAGTCCAATTGAGTTCGATGATGATGCAACAGAAGGTCCCCCAAATTTATATACATACGGCTCTCCATGACAGTACCAGTTGTAATAATCTGGAACAAACCCATACCTAGCGATATGAGTTTTCACTGTATCTTCATCACGGAAAGTTGTATTTCTACATTTGCATTGATTACATGGACACTTCAACTCTGTGTCATTCAAACACTCAGGATGACACTTTGCAAAGTTAACAAATTCTTCCACTCCAGCAAAAAATTCGTCACGGATAAATCCATTGTCTAACCTATTATACATTCATGCCTTGTTCGGATACATTGTATCTGAATTCAGATAAGACAATTTAATCAAACCACACATATTATAATCCATATTAAAATTTGATATTGATGTTGTACTAAGAAATTAATCAAATTAATCAAACATGATATAATTAATGAATCAATTATTCTAATTAATCAAACAATTATTCAACAAATTAATCGAATTATTCAAATAATTAATCTAAAATTAATCAAATAAGATCTAATTAATGAATCAATTAATCTAATTAATCAAACAATTACTCATCTTAATAATCTAATTACTCAAACAATTAATCTAAAATAAATCATTTGATCAATTAATTATACAATTAATGATTTAACCAAGAAAATTAATAACTAAATTAATTAAATGATAAATTAATTAATTAATTAACTGATTAATTATTCAATTAATCAGTTAATTGAATAATTAATCAGCCACGCCACTGTCGCCGGCCGCAGCAGGACGCGCGCGGCCGCAGCAGGCCGCGACCGGCCAAGCTTGGCCACGACCGGCCATGCTTGGCCGCGAGGGGCCGCGGGAGGCCGCGCTTGCCCCCGCGAGGTCGCGCCTGCCCGCGCGCGCGAGGCCGCGGGAGCCCGCGCGCGCGAGGCCGCGGAGCCCGCGCACGGCCGTGCCAAGATGTGGATGCCCGAAGAAGACGCCGCCGCCGCAGAAGCACAAACAAACGAAAAAATACGAGAAATATGGCTTAGCTCGCGTACTTGGGATCGGAGGAGGGTTCGCCGGAGGAGAATCGCCGATCGAGAGGGGAGAACTAGTGTTCGCGTGGCCGCGGGGAAAGGGGGTCGTCGCCTATTTTAAGTAAAATTGCGACGGATTAACTTGTCCGTCGCAGTTTAGCGACGGGTTTGACCAAGTCCGTCGCTATATTGCGGGGTTTGACCCGCCGCTTAAAGCTAGTGACAGATAATTTAAATTATCCGTCGCTATAGCGACGGACTTTGACCATGTCCGTCGCTATATTCGGGGGTTTGACTTGGCGCGCTACTCTGGCGACGGATACTATATATCCGTCGCCAATAGCGACGGACTATTAAAAAAGTCCATCGCAATACCCTATTATTTTTGTAGTGAAATATCTAAAATTTTCTCTAAAATTTAATCTTTTCTCTTTAATTATAATATTTAAAATAAAAAATTTTAGATATTCACAGAGTATATTATAAAATTAAAAAATTATTTATTAAAAAAATTCAGGTATATATATATAAACCTACTATAATCCAAACTCTAAATTTTTAAATCTTAAATATTAAATGCATATAATATATACCCCGTGAGCATTTAAAATTTTTTATTTTGAATATAATCCAAAATTAAAACATGAACTTAGAGGGAAAATCTTATTGGCTTAAATCTATTATAACTCCTAAATCTTAAAATTTTAAACCCTAAATACATATAATATATCCCTAAAAATAAACAAAAACAACAATAAAAGTTATTGTGCCTAGATTCGAATCCAGATGCCCTGAGTTCGCACAAATGCAAAGTCCAAACCTTGGGGTGCGGACTTCGTGTGTGACTGGTTGGTTTCGATTTTTTTTATTTTTGTTTTATTATTTTTTAACTTGCGATTACGACATTTAAGATTTTATTTTTAAGATTTAATAGTCGGGTTATAGTGTTAAAAAAATTCAAACCAAAAAATTATTTGAGGTTTGGACGGAGTTTGCGTTGTAAGGTCCTTAGAATATCAAAACCCCGTACCCCTTATGCCGCATACCCCGTGAGCATGTCAATTTTTTTGTGTTTAATATTATAACCCAACCTCTAAACCTTAAGGGTGCATTTGGTTCAAGTTATCAGATATAACCTTAGTTATGTGATTACCAAGTAATAACATAACCAAGGTAATGGGGAATAAAACATAACCTAAAGTGGTTGTCGGCCGCGAATAATGGTCGGCCGCCGGTGGTGGTCGCCGGCTGTCGTTGCCGGTCACCGGTCGCGAATAATGGTCGATGACCGTCGTTGCTGGTCGCCGGTCGTCGGCAGCGATCGCGGGTCACCGACGGCGGTCGTCGGTCGCTGGCGGCGGTCGTCATCACCGGCCACTACTAGAAAAAATGCATTCAACAACAGTGAATCACTGTTGTCGTATGCCAAATACCACTGTTGTTAAAGGCCATGTTGTTAAAGGGGGGGTCTACGACAACAGTGAATCACTGTTGTCGTTTAGTCTACGACAACAGTTTGACAACAATTTTCCACTGTTGTCGTATATCACATTCGACAACATTTTGACAACAATTTTTCACTGTTGTCTTTTATTATATTCGACAACAGTTTTATAACCGTTGTCGTATATCAATAACAACAGTTTATCACTGTTGTCGTTTAGGGTTTTCACTGTTGTCGTTTAGATGAGTTTTAACAACGGTGTTTAACTGTTGTCGTATACCGAATTCACCGTTGTATTTCCATTATATTTGACAACAAAGATATTTCCATTATATTTGACAACAAAGATATTTCCATTATATTTTCAATTAAAAGGCAATAATTTAACCTCGAAACAAAAACTATATATATCAAACATCATCAACATATTTACAATAAAGATCCACCACAACCTTTCTATACACGAAACCACAAAAGTATCTTCTGTCCAAAAACCTTTCTACAGACGAAACCACTAAAGTATCTTCTAACCCAAATTACAAGAGTTCAAATTATATATAAGTCTGACCCAACTAAACTTACAATGAAGTTCAAATCACAAAAATTATAGCTTGGAAGGTCAGATTAATGGTCTTCGAATATAATCACGAACAAGTCCCTGCAGCTGGAAAAAAGAGAACAAACACTCTACTTGTAAACTTTATCTAGATTTATACCTATGCAGGAGAGACAAATGCTCATCATCGTCATCATAAAGCGCATACTGTCTTGCAAAACCATTGCCTAAAGAAACGATCCATTCATTGTCTTGGACAACATCCAAAGATACTGCTAAAAACTGCGAAAACAAAAATTCTCAGCCAAAGAAATTCTAATGCCATTTGTATAAGGAACTTGCTTATAAAAAGAAATATCTTGATGCAAAAAACAATTTGAGTTAAATTCCAAGCCCATAAACAAAGAAAAGGTAGAAAATATAATATATCACCAAACTGAAGAGTGAAGTGAAGATACAATCATGTTTCAGTAATGATCTATAAGCAGAAAAGAAGATACAATCATGTACAATCATGTTTCAGTAATGATCTATAAGCAGAAAAGAAGATACAATCATGTTTCAGTAATGATCTATAAGCAGAAAAGCTATCAAATGGGCACTTACATTGACTATCATGTCATCCCAAGTCTCTTGATAAGATAAATCCTGCCTCAGATCATCAAGATCACTTATATATGCCTTCATTTTTGGAACCTAGTACTTGCCAAAAAAAGACTTCATAAGATGCTTCCAAGCACCAATCTTAAATAAGCTGATGACAAGAACACTTTGAGAAGTTTGTAAGGAAAATTTTCCCAATTTTCTTCTCAAAAAAAAAAAAAAAGTGGAAATGTGTGGTAAGGGAAGAAAAGCATGTCACTCAAAATCTTCAAAATGAAAGAATTTTTTTTATCATTTCTACATAATGATTGATAGCCCTCATGTAAAAAGTACTTTTCATTTTTTAGAAATGATGATAGAACTTGCTCCTTTAACTCATCTTGATACTATTTTTTCCATGGAAAAGAAAGCACTCCAAGATGCATGCTATGACTGGATATGACCACACAAAAGAAATGATCAAAGCTCAACTAAACCTAGCTAATGCAATTTGGGAATCTAATAGAGCTCACGTACAAGTTTGGGAATCCAAAGGAAAACATCCAAGAATGAAGATCACAACCAAGCCTTACCTGAAAACCCACACACCAAGCTTTCCTCTGCCCCTTTCTGTTTCGATCAGAAGAAACCTAGCCACATGCAAGAGCCCTAATTTCCAGAAATCCCTAGGAAGAGGACTAGGTTAGCTCCAACTCACGGTACCAAAAACAATCAATAGCGATCTCAACTCACTAGGAGGGCCGCTGGCAGTGGCACTCAGCCGGGAAGGAGCAATTCACCTGTCGTAGCTAGCGATGAAGATGCGGTGTTGACGCAGGGTACTGCTAGGGGTGCAATCGAGCCGAGCCGAGCCGAACAGTATGAGGCTCGAGTTCGGCTCGATTAGCTTTTCCCTAAGCTCGAATTCGGCTCGAGTTCGATTCGAGCTTTAATTCTTAAGCTCGAGTTCGATTCGTAATAAAATTAAAGAGTTCGTGAAAGGCTCGAGCTCGGCTCGAAAATACCTCGTTTTAAAGTCAAACGAGCTTAGTTAAAGATTGGCTTGTTCAGATTAATCGAGCTCGAGTTCGAGCTCGTTAGGCACATAATCAAGCTCGAGTTCGAGCTCGTTAAGCACATAATCGAGCTCGTTAAGCATATTTATTAGTGTACCTAAAATTTTATATATTTTCTAAAACTAGAAATAAAAGGAAAATACATATTAAGAGAAAACAAAAAAAACACCTGTATAATAAGGGCAACCTAGCAGACATTAGTAAGGCGGAGAACTAAACAAAGCGGAGCCAAAAAACACCCATATGATTATAAAAGTCAAAGATTGAAATGAAGAATACAAAATCCACGGAAGAAAAGGAATTGATACATCAAGAATATTTTATAAAAGAAACTTACTATAGAAAACTTGCTGCAAAATATTTTATAAAAGAAATGTTGCATAATATATTTCATAAGTAACTCGTTCCATACATGAACATTGTAAGTGCATAATAAAGGTGTTAGGCTTCATTTAGTTCAACAGAATTCACCTTATTAGCCTCAAGAAGTTTACCTAAACACACATGATTAGGTAAACAAACAAATGAGCAATAGTTTTAAATCAGGAAACTTCTGATGCAGAAGGTATGCACTGGCCTGACAAAGTATGTTTACACAATTTAGGCAACCAAAATAAGCTATATGAAATGTAAAGCAAAAAAACTGTTATGTGCAGAAATACATGTATAGTCAACAACAAAATCTCCACATAATTGAAAATTCCCAGACTACAAAAGATTCCTTTGACTCACTAAAACGCTGATGTTGTTGCTCAAATGATATAACACGAGGAAAGACCACGAAGCCCAAGGCGATCTCCTTCAGTTAAAGGAAAAGCAGTATCCTGAACCAAAATAAGTTTCAAAGGAAAAGCAGTATCCTGAACCTGTGAAGGCAGCTCGGCGCAGGCGGCAACGAGGAGGGAGGGATCGACGCAGGGGCAGGTTCCGCAGGCGAGAGACGCGAGGCGGCGCAGGTTAGGCTTCGGAATCGCGAGAGAGGGAGGCGCCACAAGCGAGAGACGCGAGAGAGGAGGCGGCGCGGGCGAGAGTCGCGACAGAGGGTCGAGGGAGGCGCCGCAGCCGGAGGTTAGGACTTAGGGTTCGGACGAATGAATCAATCTCTTAAGTCTTAATATATACATAATATAATATTATATATATATTCTGAATCGATCTATATATTCTGAATTGATCTCTTAATATATATATATAATATATTATATATAGATAATATATATATATATATATATATATATATATATATATATATATATAATCTCTTAACAAACATGTTCGCGAATTTCTTAATGAACACGTTCGCGAACCTCTTAACGAACGCGTTCGCGAGCCTATAAACGAACACGTTCGCGAGCCTCTAAACGAACGCGTTCGCGAGCCTCTAAACGAACATGTTCGCGAGCTCACGAGCCAAATACTGCTAAGCTCGAGCTCGGCTCAATAATGTTTTTGAGCTCGAAATCGAGCTCGAGCTCGGCTCGTTAACTTAATCGAACGAACTCGAACGAGCTTTTTTTCGAACCGACATCCGAATAGCTCACGAGCGACTTGACTCATTTACACCCTTAGGTACTGCTTGCCTGGGCGTCAGTAGCTAGGGCACGCGATCGAGGAAGAAGAAAAGGTAAGTGAGGAGGTGTCGCCTCCTTGCTTGTGCGATGAAGAAGAAGAGAATGAGAGGAGTCGGGGCTCACCTTGCGAGGGTGAAAGGAAGCGCCGCTCTCGGGGCTTCCTTGGACTCGGGCGATGAAGAAGGGGGAGAGGCGTCGACTCGTGGCTGCGAGGGGTTTGTGTGAGAGAAGCGGAAATGGTCGAGGGTTTGGGTGGTTGGCGGGCGAGGAAGACAAAAGATTAGGGGTTTGTGCGACGAGAAAAAAGATGATTAAGGATCGAAAAATAAGAGAATGAGGATTCAATAGTTCGTTGTTTTTTTGCAGTTGGATATCCACCGTTGATTTTGTTTATTGCTTGAACAGCACAACAATACAACAACAACAGTTTAATATAACTGTTGTCTATTGTCATAATAGACAACAGTTTATCACATCAGTTGTTGTAAATCCCGCCTATAGACAACAGTTATTTTATAACTGTTGTCGTTGAGTATACATACGACAACATTTTGTTATTACTGTTGTCTTTTTACGTATACAGACCAACAACAACAACAGTTAATACTAAAACTGTTGTTAAATTGACATAAGACAACACTTTATCAAAAAACCGTTGTCGATTATGTGTTGTTGAATGCAAAAATTCTAGTAGTGGGCGGCGGTGATCGTCGGTCGCCGACCGCCGCCGGCCGCCTGCTGTCGTTGCCAGTGGTCGCCCACGAATAATATCTCGTTTGTTAAGGTTTGGAGGATAATTTTGCAAAGATAAGTTTCATAATCCCGGAATCAAGAAAAACCTTACTTTCCTAAGGTTTTTCGATTCCAGGTTACATGACCCTTTTGCTGACGTGTCGAGCATCGATCATTACTTGGGAATCGCTGATTATCTAAACCAAACAAGATTTTTATTGATAACCTTGGATGGATAACCAAGGTTATCAAGGATAACCCTCAACCAAACGCACTCTAAGAGTCAAGACAAAAACAACATTATTTAGCGATGAATTAATTCGTCGCTAAACCTAAATAGCGACGATAAGTATTTGTCACTAATATTGTCACAATAAGCTTGCCATAAACTTTATTTAGTGATAAATATATTTTTGTCGCTAAGATTAACGACAAACCACAAAACACCTCTAAATTTACCAAAATCGTTGCTAAAATACAACAAGATCAGCTATGAAATTACAGACTTTCGTCAATAAACAACGTCATGTTTAGCGATGAAATCTCAAATTCGTCGTTAACCATTAATATACGATCATTGCCAAATTTTGATACGTTTCGATAAAAATGATATGGTTAGCGACGAAACACAGAAAAAAATCGCTAATAAAGGGGTTAGCAACGATCTACGATCAAATCATCGCTAACCCTTTTTTTTTTAAAATAATTTTATTTAATTTCATTTATATCCTATATATAAATTCACAAACTTACAAACAAATATACAAACAAACTCGCAAACAACTCATACTTCAACATCATCGAGTTCACAACATTCACTAAACATTCACAACTGTAACAACATTCACAAACAACTCATACAACCCATTGCCACCACAAACAACTGATACAACTCTAAAAACAAGTAACAAAGTAACAAGTCCACAACTCTAACAACAAGTAGCTCAACAAATAAAGTTCAGAACATCAAGTTTACATTCAAATTTGCAACTTTAACAAAAGTTCACAACATTGAATTCTAAGATCGGGGAGGAGGAGGTGGAACTGAAAATGAATAATGGATCAAGGATTGTAATGCTTCGGGTGCCAACCGGTTAAGAATTTATTCAGACATATCTTGTCTTGTTCTCATTAATGTCAACTCATCTTGGGTGCTTGCTAACTAAACTCGGGTGTTTGCTAACTCTTCTAATGTGCCTTCAAGTCGTTGCTAGGTGAATTCAAGTTTTTCACTCAATGTTGTGTTAGATGATCTGGATGGATCAGGTGGCATATGAAGAAGTGCAAGAATGAGTATCGAGGACCTGATGTAGCTTGACAATAAAAATACTAAGTTATGAAAATACAAAGTTAAACAATATAATATAACAACAGAACAAAAGTGATCGACAAAGAAGCATTGAGAATTGAATTTGCAAGTATCAATCAAATAGTACCAAACATGACAAGTAGATAACAGAACGAGTGTTGTAGACTTGATTATAAATTGTATCCGTAACTTAGACTGCATCAATATCATTTTTTATTATTTCTTGTGTTTGAACATACTCATCACACAGTCTCACCATATCATCCTAGAAATAACAATATTGAGAATATACCAATGAGATCATTCTTTGAACAATCCCGATCTATGAAATGTTGAAGATAGAGTAGGGTGGAGGCGACGTCCAAATGCAAAGGGACTTCATCGCTATGATCTGGAAGTCCTAGAATTAGTGCAACATCTTTTCTTGTAAATCAAATCTTCTAATTTTGAAAGATGAAATATCTAGCATGAGAGTCTCAATTATCAAACATATCTTGTACAAGACCTCTGTTGTTTACATTTTGTGATATGTCTAGGGCTCAGGCAAATGAGATTCTACTTGTCAACTCCATTTGCCGCTCATTTGGTTCTAATGATAATATGAATGACTTCATTTTTTTACTTTTCCATTGTAATTTTTTACAATATACACAAGAAGTAGAGTTTCTAAGGGAGGTTGAAGCACTGGACGTCATTTAATTTTGTAGACAAATACTTGATATCTTAATGATACATTACCATGTTAGTTCTAAATAATAAAATGATATTAACGTGTTATTCTGGTCTAAGCACATTATAGCAACTACAGTACCATAGTTGCTACAACATGCTACTCTGGTCTAACCATATTATAGCCACTATAGTACCGTAGCTGCTACAATGTCGTTAGTGTTGGTGCTTGGATGGCTAGAGAGGGGGGGTGAATGTAGCCAGACACAAATTTCTCGCTCTTTTAGTGATTCTACACTTAAATGTTAGCAACGGAAGCAAAGCAAACAGAAAAACAACAGAGATGCAGAAAACAAAGAACACCAAAACTCTAACGCGAGGATATACAAGGTTCGGGGATAACTTGTCCATACTACTTGGCGTGCCCGTAAGGTGGGCGATCCCTTGATCGTCGGCAGATCAAGCCCCGGAAAATCCGGATATCAAATCCTCCTTCTCGGTGGAGAAACCTCTCCACACAATGTCTCAATAGAGTATATGGAATGAAAGCACAGAGACACAAAGAAAGATCTTACAGATCGCTAACAAAGCACAAGGATGAGAATAGGAGAACATATCACCGAGCACAGCACAGCGCCACCAACACAAGAGCTCCCAGCTCTTTGTTTGCTTGCTGATCCACTCGCTACTTCCTCCACAAACTCAAGGTTACTGCTTTGCAAGAGATCGCTTCAAAGTGTTGAATGAATGTTCAAGAGTTGCTTGAGAATTTAGAGTGATGCCCAAGAGATTGAGAAGCAGCTTGTTGCTAGCAGAGATATCTTCAACTCCTTCTCCACTTCGCAGCTTAACCTGCTTAACATCGCCAGGTCACAGACGCTCCTCTGCAACTCACCAGCTGCTCACCTGCAACGACCCAGCTTTCCCTGTCCTCCTCTGGACTCACTAAACCCTCTCCAGTCGAGCCCAGGTCATCAGCTTCTCAGCCATTGCAGCTCGCGCCAGAAGACGTTGTTTCCTTCAGACGGGAAACAGCCAAACCTGCTGTAGCAAAAGCCTCCGTTTGACTCCCCTTGAGTAAACCTAAGTTATCTGCACACTTGCAGATCATTAGCACAGTAAATCAACAGATGATCAAGTATCAAAAGACTCAGAACAGATATCAGTAGTGTATCAGAACGCAATCAGACGTCTGACAGCGGATTTGAATTAAAGCTGTTAGCTACTGATCGGTCACCGGACCGATTAGAGTGAACCCTGATCGGTCCACAGACCGATCAGGATAGGCTCAGTCCGATCAGGCTCCATCCTGATCGGTCCCCAGTGAGAAACCCAAAATCGCAACTTTCTAGTGATCGGTCACCAGACCGATCCAGCACTAGCTGGGTTTCCTCCAGCTTCTTTCTGCCACACCCCTGATCGGTCATCGGACTGATCAGAGTGGGTCCTGATCGGTCTGGTGACCGATCAGGCCACTCTCTGACCGATCAGGCTCCAGCCTGATCGGTTATAGTGAGAAGCTCGCGACAATTGATCGTTCACCAGAACGATCTGAAGATCTCCCTGATCGGTCACCAGATCGATCAGGAGCCGAAGAGAAAAGCTTCTGTTCTCTCCCTGATCGGTCACCAAACCGATCAGGAGCCGAACAGAAGACAATCAAAGTCTCTGTATGCTCCATGATCGGTCACCAGACCGATCAGACATCACTGGATCGGTCACCAGACCGATCCACGAAGGAAGCTCATGCCAACTTCCCTGATCGGTCACCAGACCGATCCAGACAAGGTAAATACCACTCTAAGTCAAGAGAATGGGTCTCCTAGCCTTCTCTGACTCGTGCTCAGTCCCCCGGACCAAGACTCCGTGCCCAGCTTCACTCATCGGGATTTCATTCAACCTAGCTTCCCAAGCTAGGACCTGGCTTCACTCACCAGGATTTCAATCAACCTAGCTTCCCAAGCTAGGACCTGGCTTCCCAAGCCAGGATTTCATCCAACCTAGCTTCCCAAGCTAGGACCTGGCTTCACAAGCCAGGATTTCATCTAACCTAGCTTCTCAAGCTAGGACCTGGCTTCCCAAACCAGAGTTTTATCCAACCTAGCTTCTCAAGCTAGGACCTGGCTTCCCAAGCCAGGGTTTCATCCAACCTAGCTTCCCAAGCTAGGACCTGACTTCCCAAGCTAGGATTTCATCCAACCTAGCTTCCCAAGCTAGCACCTGGCTTCCCAAGCCAGGGTTTCATCCAACCTAGCTTCTCAAGCTAGGACATGGCTTCCCAAGCCAGGGTTTCATCCATTCCGTGCCCAGTCCCCGACCAGGACTTAATCCCAATCATCTCATTAACCTAAACTAAAATCGGTGTCAACACCAAAACAACAATCAGGGTCAGACTGCATCAACAATCTCCCCCTTTTTGTTGTTTGACAACTTGATTTTAAGTTTAGGAATTTGAATTCAATTGTCTCAAATTTCAGAATCATAGGAGAATCAGGATCCTCCCCCTACAACAGTTAAACTCGTAATAGTCCTAAACTCAACCAACCACACTCTCCCCCTTTGCAAACACCGAAAAGGGTGTAGACCGGTTGTTATGTTTAAACATACTCCCCCTCATACCTAGGGGGAACTTCCCACAAACACCAAAGGAATGATTTAATTTTGAAAGCATATGACAACATATGATAAAGATAAAGCAGGATAAAACAATCATATGCATCATATGAACATGAAAGTGAACAACCTAAACATAAGATAGTAATCATAAAGCGAAATCCAGTCAGATAATCATAGCATGAAATCATAATCAAATAGTCAAGCACATTATAAATCCAAAACAGTCAAATAGTTAGATGCATAGCAATGCATCAAACCATAGTCAAATACAACACCAAGTCACAGCTGTCAAATGCAACACAAATCATGAGAGCAAGATCAAAATCAGAGTACAGCCACAATCAATCGGCGGGGGAGGGGGGTCATCGGCCTGCATGGGGTCATAGGTCATGTCATCATCAGGTATGAAGGACCCCGGGGCAGTACTTCTAGAGGGCGCAGCTCCCGAAAACGTATGTTGGCGCTACTCCTCGTACCATGTCTGCTGCTGGGAGCGAAGCCCAAAGACGTCGGACTCTATCGCGAGGAGTCTGCAATCGAAAGACTGAAACTCAGACCGGACCTCCTGTCGCCAGAGCTCAGAGATATGAAACTTGTGATGCATCGTCTGCTCTAGCTCCGCAACCTGCCAGCGGAGATCGAGATCTGGCTCATACTCATAGTCAGCTGCTACGGCGGGCGCCTCCTGATGTGCAGCCGGAGCTGCTGGTACCTGAACATGTGTGCCCCGAGTTAGCTCGCCTAGACCTCACCCGTCCTTCCAAATAAGACCCTGACCCTAAAGCCCAACAACGATGCCAAACTTGGCAAACACACGTTTACCAAGTTGGCAATCCTGTCGAACCATGGGCACTGTCCTGCCCTTGGTCACGTCAATACCAACTGACTGAAGCCAGTCAGTAATGACGTGACCAAAAGGCATATAAACAGTGCGACGGCTGGGGTCTTTGTAGGAGATGATAGATTGGAAGATGCTCTCCATAATGTCAAAATCCAAGTGGCGGTGCATGCCATAGAGCATCAGACAATGATATGGGTGAATCTTCGTAAGGGGTTTGGAGGTAATTGGCAGAATGCATTGAGTGGTAATCTTAAAAAGAATATAATCGATAGGAGAAAGACGAAGGGCCGCAAAGGTAGGAAAATCAGGCCCTAACTCATCGGGGCCAGCTGGCCTAGGATGGCCAAAGAAATGCTCGTATATGCCATCGGGGGTGACTCCCTCAAACGGAGGGAGTAATGGATCGGGAAGTTCAGGGTAGATAGAATAAAAGTTTGGCGATCGTCGACCACCAATATACTCAGCCAAGATATTGTAGGAAAAGTCAAGATTTCTCTTGGCTATCCGAGTCGTAAAATCAAAACCCCCTTGCGGTCCGTGTTGTAAATTGTTGTAGAATTCTGAAACGAGATCCACGTTGATGGTCCGCTCAAGGGAAAGAAAGAACTCAAGGTTGTAGAAGTCAATCACCTCTTTAATAGAGGGACAGTGATCATATAGAAAAGGTCTATCAATAGACCTACATGGAAAGAGTTTGAAGGTTCTAGATTAAAAAGCTTGCTCGAAAGTAGCATTAGGAAAACGAGAACTCGAAGATGGCTGAGGCCTACGAGGGGGTACAGACGATGAAGGGCCTTTGCCCTTCGAGGTCCCCGCAGCTGGTTCTTTGCCTTTCGAAGATTTCCTAAGGGATTAGAATATATCACAACAACAAATATGGGATCGATTAGTGAAGTGAACACTAAAAAAATATTGATCAGGAGATGATATGATCAAGAGTTCAGATTGGATTAATTGAGTCATAACACAATGAATTGATCAAATAAAACATAACACAAGACAATTAAGGTCATGACACAGATTGAACATTGATCACACGAACACAAGGTCACAACACAAAGGAGAAATGGTGATCGGTACACAAAGATAGGATAGACCAAAAGAAAGTCACGGCACACCACCATTAGGTAAGGGAAGGTCACGGCACACCACAAGTTAAAAACATCATGGTTAGCAAGAAAAACAGGACATATGAAGTAAGCAACTTAAACTTGAGAACAAATTGCTTACTTAGGTGCCATGGTCGTTGGAGAGGGTCGTGACAGTTCGAAGAAGAGAACTCTCAGAGGGCGCAAAGGACTTGCGAAGGAAGAAGAAGAGGACCTCGGAGAGGAAGCTTTGCGCAGGTAGAGGACTTCCACGAAGCTGGGAAACTTCACAGGAACTCTCACAAAGATAGGTCTCGCTGAAGACTCACAACAAGAACTCACTCGCAAGAAGTCGCAGGAAGAGAGCTCACGCGCACGCAGGAGGAGGAAGAAGTGGTTTTAGTCGGCTAGGGTTGAGGAATGAGGTGAAGATGGGATTAAACGGGTTGGTGGACTGATCACCCAAATTTTGCGATCGGATCACCGTTCGATCGGGTAGACCGATCAGGCCATACGTCCCCTGATCTGATCGATCTGCCGATCGATCAGGGAGCGAACAGAGAGTTTGTGAGTTTTCTGTGACCCTCCTGATCGGTCGATGGACCGATCACCAAGGTGGCCAGATCGGTCTGTGGACCGATCAAACCCAACACAGAATGTTTCTTACAATTTTCCACAGCATAGGTGGATCGGTCTGGACGACCGATCAGGCCAACCCCTGATCGGTCCGGTGATCGATCAGGGAGGTCCCTGATCGGTCTGTGGATCGAACACAGGTCGAACAGAATGTTTTCTGTGAGATCAATGATCTCACAATGATCAGTCCATGGACTGATCAACCCTATGCCTGATCGGTTGGTAGACCGATCAGGTATCAAAAATTTTCTGATACGATTCTGAAACTTCAGTTTCAGACTTCCTATTGAATTTCGATGCGATTAGATAGGTGTTGGAGGTGTTTTCTTGACTAGACTTGATCCCCTAACAAGAATCAAAAGTCCTTATGGATTTCACAACCTCTCGTTGTAAAAACAAACATCCAACCAAGTGAAGTCATAATCAATCAAAACATTCAACCAATTCAAACCAAGTTTGTATCAAGATAAGTCTCCAATCAAGTTTCCTTGATTGGAATGTCCAAGTATGATCATGGAGCCAAATACACATATGTTATGCATTGGTTTTCCCCATACTTGGTCAACTTAATGATCATTATCTCGTCAACCTAATTTCTCAAGGGATGCATTAACATTTTGAGTAATTAGGTTGATCCTAACATCTCACCCCATATCTAGCAAACAAAAACGTTTTGTTAAACCTTATAGTTTGTGTGAGATGTCCCCAAGTTGCCCAATAATTATTCCGAACAATTTGAAATGATCATGAAGGTTTTTGTATGCTTTCCAATCCTATGAAGCACGACACATTCCCAACTCCCTTCGTAAGAAACTAAACTCATTTTCTGGGAGTGGTTTAGTGAAAATATCCGCTAGGTTCGATTTTGACTCTACATGTGAGAGTACAATATCTCCTCTAGCAACATGATCTCTAATGAAGTGGTGACGCACTTCAATATGCTTGGTTCTAGAATGATGGACTGGATTCTTAGTTAGGTTTATGATGCTTATGTTGTCACACAACACTTGCACACCCTTGTAGGTTAATCCATAGTCCTCTAATGTATGAATCATCCACAACAACTCTGATACACTCTCTCCCATAGCGATATATTCTGCCTCCGTCGTGGAGAGAGCAACACAATGTTGCTTCCGACTTGACCAGCTTACTAGTGATGATCCTAAGAAGTGGCAGCCCCCACTTATGTTCTTCCGATCCAACTTGCACCCAGCATAGTCGGAATCGGTATAGCCAATTAGATCAAATGACTCGGTATGGGGGTACCAAAGACCAACTCCAATTGTGCCCTTAAGGTATCTCAAAATTCTTTTAACAGCAATTAAATGAGATTTCTTGGCACAGACTTGATACCTAGCGCACATACCCACAGCAAAAAGAATATCAGGTCGACTAGCTGTGAGGTATAGCAAACTACCTATCATGCTCCGATATTGAGTTAGGTCAACAGGCTTACCACTCTCATCATTGTCTAATCGTGTGTTTGTAGCCATGGGAGTGGTTACCTCTTTAGAATCACTCATGTTAAATTTTCGGAGCATCTCTTGAGTGTACTTTGATTGGTGCACATGGATTCGTCTCGAGTTTGCTTGATTTCGAGTCCAAGGAAGAAAGTCAACTCTCCCACTAGACTCATCTCAAATTCACTCTCCATGTGTCCAATAAATTCATTCAAATAGCCCTTATTGTTTGAGCCATAAATTATGTCATCGACATATACTTGGGCTACAAATATATTGTCACCATCTCTTCGTAGAAATAGTGTAAGGTCTATTTATCCTCTCACAAAGCCTTTTTCAATCAGAAATGTTGACAACCGCTCATACCAAGCTCGGGGTGCTTGTTTAAGGTCGTAGAGTGCCTTCTTGAGCTTGAATACGTGGTTTGGAAATTCGGAATTCTCAAACCCCGGAGGTTGTTCGACATAGACCTATTCTCTTATGAAACCATTTAGGAAGGCCGATTTGACATCCATTTGGTAGAGATTGAAACCTCTATGTGCTGCAAATGCAAGCATCAATCGGATGGATTCTAATCGTGCCACGGGAGCATAGGTCTCATCGTAATCAAGGCCTTCAACTTGACTGTAGCCCTTGGCTACTAAGCGTGCCTTGTTTCTTACGATTTCCCCTTATGGTTCAATTTATTTTTGAAGACCCATTTAGTTCCAATAATGGTGATCTTCTTGGGTCTAGGGACTAAATCCCAAACTTGGCTTCTCTCAAATTGACCTAGTTCATCTTGCATGGCAATGATCCAATCGGGATCATTTAATGCTTCGTCAATTTTCCAAGGTTCAATTTCAAAAATTAGGGCAACTTCATTAGCCTCATTCCTAAAGAATGATCTAGTCTAACCCCATGTGGATATCTCCAACAATTTGGTCTTGGGGATGACTAGAGGCTAACCTAGTTGGCCTTGGTGTTGGTGGTGCTTCTTGGATGGTGTCACTAGACACAAGCTCACCTCAGGATCTGGCTATCTATGAGTTGTCTAGGCTCACCGTCATCAGACTCATCACCACCATCTACAACACTTGGACTTCCATCCAAACCTAGTTTCCTAAGTTCGAATTGAACTCCTTCTACATCTTCTGATTGATCATTTGCTTTTGGAATTTCCTCAAAAACAACATCAGAAGACTCTTCAACAATCTAGACTTCTTTTATAGACTTGGTAAGCTTTGCTGACGAGGGAGTATCGACCAGTATCCCTTCATCAGCTTTTGCTGTGAACTTTCCAAGGTGGTCCTTGGTGTTTAGAATAAACACCTTACAACCAAACACCCTAAGGTGTTTAACTGTAGGTGGTTTTCCAAACCAAAGTTCATGAGGAGTCTTCCCTAGAAATCTATGTATGAGGACTCGGTTTTGCACGTAGCAAGCTGTGTTCACAGCTTCAGCCCATAAGTAACTCGGTAAGGAGTACTCATTGAGCATGCTTCGTGCAGCCTCTTGTAAGACCCGGTTCTTCCTCTCTACAACACCATTTTGTTGTGGTGTTCTAGGAGTAGAGAACTCGTGTCTATACCCTCTCTCTTGACAAAACTCTAAAAATCTTTGATTTTGAAATTCGCCTCCATGATCACTCCTAATTGTTTTAATTGTTGATGATTTTTCATTTTCAACTCTTCTACAAAAATGAAA
>JAGFNQ010000365.1:253434-296297 GCA_024364735.1 Boesenbergia rotunda | reverse complement strand
TGGCAAGTGCCTTTGGTGCCTTTTCAATCATTTTGGCCTTAGTTAACTTATTGGTGTCCAAAATGGAACGCAAATTCAGAGAAGACATGATCAGGTGATTATCCTAGAAATACAAATTGAGGTTATGTGATGAGAATGATAAAGAATGCATCAATATACATTAATTAAATCCTATTTATTTTTCGAATTGAATAACCCTTTTTATCAATTCGGGAGATCGTAGGAACATCTCCAAATAGGTTGATATCCAACCATAGATAAGAACAACCATGGCTAGAGTCCATCAAGTTATTCTTAGCTATGAAGGTAGGTAATTATACCGATTACATATATACATATGTAACTATCATATTATGCTATCAACTAATTGAATGTTTGCATAAATCATTGGGTTGTTAACTCATTAACAGTATGCAACAATACACA
The DNA here is from genome assembly GCA_024364735.1 of Boesenbergia rotunda. Lineage (NCBI taxonomy): Eukaryota > Viridiplantae > Streptophyta > Magnoliopsida > Zingiberales > Zingiberaceae > Boesenbergia > Boesenbergia rotunda. The sequence goes on along the minus strand of JAGFNQ010000365.1, from coordinate 295,871 downwards.
TAGCACCCAACTGCACCTCTCTTACATCGACCTTGGCTGTGGCACAACAAATCGATGCTCCAAGCTTAAGGTTGACCCATTAATCAAGAAATAGTTTTAATATGGTTGGAGCTCATTCAACCGTTTAGTCAGGCTTGGATGTGTCCAACAACCAAAATTAAGGATTGACCTCTGACTCCAACTATATTAATCATAAACTAATTCCATGGTTTGAACATGTTGAGGTTCAAGTCGGGCATAGATGTGTCCATCAACCCAAACGAGAAACAAAACTCCGGTTCTAACCATATTAATGGAAGGTGTTGGCCTTAATATTTTGTAAGGGGTTTTGAGTCTCATCCTTTTCTTTGATGCACATTCATGACATATAATTATGTCATGTTCTAACGATTTCCTTAATAAAGTATGTATGTGACTTAATTTATCAAGTCTCATTAATTGAATTAGGAACCGGATTTCCTAATTCTAATTTCATACTTTATTCAAGGAATTATTTTGGGAAATAATTTCCTAAATTATCATAATCAATTTCGGAATTAATATGTTTAAGACTTTGATTTCTCTAAATCAAATCTTATTAAATTAAGAGACAGATTCCCTTAATTCAACCACATATTATTTTCATGAAAATCTTATTTAAGGAAATATACTCTATAGTAAACAATTTTTCTAATTAATTTTGGAGACAATAATATGTAAGAGCATCACCTCATAAATCAAATAAGGAAATTATCGTTTGAGAATCACCTCAAAATTTCCAGGATTTGATCACATATTTTATTTATGGAAAATTAATAATTTAATTTGGACGACTCCCCGAGGCTCAATCCAAATTAAGATTTTGACAGTTTAAATTCAATTTAGGAAATTCAATTATAACAACTAACTTTAAATTGGACGGCTCCCCGAGGCTCAATCCAAAATAAAGAATTTTGTAAATAATTTAATTTCCAATTATGATTTTAAATACCAATTAATATTCTCATAATTTGTCTAGACTTTCTTGAAAGAAAGTGCCCAAAATTGCGAGCTTTACATAAATAGAAAGATTCCAAAATTAAAAGGTTTTCAGAGTAATTGTAAGTTTCTGGTACAAAGAAAACTTACGTTTTTCCAAAATTAGAAGATTTCCAAAATAGGAAATTTTCAAAATTGGAAAGTTTCCAAAAATGGAAAGTTTTCACAATTATCATAAAATTTCAGAAACAGGGATATTTCAAAAGTTTGCAAAATTTCATGAGAATTTCCAAACTTTGAAATTCCTAAATCGAAAATTTACCATAATTGGAAAGTTTCCATAATTGAAAATTTTTCCAAAATTAGATCATGACAAAGTTATCCGCAAAAACAATTATATGATTATGTCGAACACAAACCTCGGCTCTGATACCACTGTTGGGACCGGTTGCATGTTGACATGGATGCAGGTTCGTGATTTTAAAATTAATTACGTGCAGCGGAAGGTTTAACATAAATAATTTCTCAAATTATTTAACCACACATCTAAGCATGGAACTTTATCTTGTGTAGACATAATCATATATTTAAAATTTTGCAGAAACGTAAACTAATTTACTTAATACCTCACGTAACTCGAAGGAAGGGATGAGATCCAACCGTAAGCGTCCCTCGGAAGCTCCGCCTTTATTCGCGTCCATGCCGAGTATCTTCGGGATGACTTCGCAAAGCCACGAGTTTCGTGTTCTCGAGAACTACTAGATTCTCCGAGAACACGACAAGAAAAACCAAGAGAGAAGTAATCACATCGGAAAAACTCACTACCAAGGTTGGCCAGAATCACAATTCCGACGAGAAGGAGGAAGATGACTTGCGCCCAATCCCAAGGTGATGATGGTCGGAGAGGAAGATCGTCCCAACGGAAGAACTTCGTCGCCTCGGTGCTTCTCCTTGTGCTCATGGCAAGAAGAAGGGAGAAGAACCTTGTGGCCGACCAAGAGGAAGAAGGGAGGAGAGGGAGAGAGCCCAGGCAAGAATACTTCGATTGTTTTCCAAGCCTTACCTTGGGTCCTTTATATAGTGGTCTCTCAACCATCAAGCCTCTCAAAAAAGAGACTTATTCCATCATGCCAAGTTTTATCATATTTTTAATTCATGATAAAAATTGACCAAGTCTCTTTTTTTTTATGGAATAAATTTTCTAATCATGGTAAATCAATCCATGATTGATTTTATAAAATAAAATAAACCAATCCATGGTTCATTTTAATTTCCATGGAAAAATAAACCAAACCTTGGTTTATTATATAAAAATTTATATCATCCATAATTTTATAAAACAAACCACACTTGGTTTATTTTATAAATTGAACCAAAAACTTGGTTCTCTCCCTTTATTGTGGCCGGCCAAACAAAGAGGATGGAGACCCTCTTTGGCCGACTCATCCAAGCCACGCCCCAATGAATTACACTTATTTAATTCATCTATTAAGTCTTCAAAAGACTTAGCCATTTTACGCTTCCGATGCGTCTCTGAAAAATTCAGATTCGGCTTATCGTTTGGCTTAACCAAACCTAATCTCTCTTGATTGGAAAATCCAATTTTCAACTCGTTTTAAATCCCTCGGATTACTCGTAGTGCGTGTGACTAAATAGGCTTTCGATTTATGTTGGCCGTCTATAATTAATCAATTATAGAACGATCATGAGTGGCACCTAGTAGTACATCATGATCCCCAATTAATCGAAAGATCAACGGTTTACCTCAGAAATAATTCTGAAACCCTTTAGCAGCTATAATGAATCGTGCCCCATTCCCTTCACCATCTTATACCCACTTGGTTCAGGACATAGTCTATGTGTGTCAGTCCCCACTAGGCTGACTACGTCACACCTAGCCCAAGTAACATTTTCTCGTCCTACGGATTCTAATTACTCTCATGTATTTAAGAGATTTATACTCTGAACATGTCATGCTCTGGCCAGAGGCTTCGAGTAACAATCCGACGATAGGCCTTGGGTATACATCTCCTCGCAAGGAGTGGTGAATCCTTTGTAGGCTGTGCAAACATCTTCGGGCACTTCGGCTTATACCCAATCATCCTGGGTTCATACCTCCTTAGAGATGCTTGCTTAAGATGTCAAAGTATAAGTCTTCATGACCAAGATGACTTGAACACCGCAAGTCAAAGGAACATCGCACTTAAGCTGCAGTAAGAACTTTTGGAAACTGGATGGCTAGAGAGGGGGGTGAATATAGCCAATCACTTTTATCTTTGGCACTTAATAAGTTTCTGCACTTAGCTTTGTTAGTAGCACAGCGGAAGTATGAAAACAGAAAACGCAGAAACAGAAAATGAAGGAAAACAACTACAACTACCAAGATCGCTAATAAGGAGGATTTACAAGGTTTGGGGATAACTTGCCCCTACTCCTTGGCGTGCCCTTAAGGTGGGCGATCCCTTGATCGTCGGCAGATCAAGCCCCGGTTATCACCGGATAGAAAGCAACCTCCTTCTCGGTGGAGAAACCTCTCCACAGTGTTTCAATCACAGATAATGTTTAAGCACAAAGAAACAACAAGAAGGATCTTACTCAAACACTTAGCAAGGACAAGAACACAGCAAGCTTCCCTGAGCTCCACCCAGTGGCGATCTCACGCAAGAACCCTTCTTCGTGTCTTCCCACTGTCGGACTCCAAGCTTCTTGTTCTCTCCTTCAAGCGCTCAAGTAATGGATGATTTCTTCTTGATCGCTTGCTCACAATGATGAAAACTTCAAGAACACAGCAAGCAAGTTGTGGAGAACACAAGGCACGGCAAGAACACTAGTTCACAAACTCTACTTCCACGAAGTCATCTTCCGCCCTTTTGATTCTCCACACAGCACCAGGTGACAACATCCCCTGCAGCCTCCAGCTACCTTACTGCCAACGCCAGCTACCACTGAGCCCTCTCTGGTCTTCCTGAGATCCCCTCAGCCAAGCCCTAGTCGGCAACCCAGTCTGTAGTCCCAGCCGTTGCAGCCTGAAATAGAGAATCGGACAAACCTGCTCCAAGGAAAGCCTCCATTGACCTCTCCTTGAGTGTTTGAATCCTCCCCTGTCACCTGCAGCTTAATCAAAGTGTTAGAGCAGCGTATCACACAGTAAATCAAGAATCAGAAGTAAGTGGCAGCGAATCGGATACGTTCAGACGCAATCAGAGCGTCTGACAGTGCAGTTTGAATTAAAGTGATCGGTCACCGGACCGATCAGAGCGACTCCTGATCGGTCACCAGACCGATCAGGCTCCGTCCTGATCGATCCCCAATGCTCGATAAGAAATCGCGATTTCTTTGGGACTCTCCTGGATCGATCACCAGACCGATCCCAGGTTGTGGATCGTTCACCCGACCGATCCACCCCTTTCTTGGGCGATTTCTGAGCTTCGCAGTCCAGACCTCCTGATCGGTCACCAGACCGATCAGGCAGTCTCCTGATCGGTCACCAGACCGATCAGATCATGACCAGACCGATCAGGCTCCGTCCTGATCGATCATAGAGAGGAACATGCGACGCTTGATCGTTCTCTGGAACGATCTGCACAGTGATCCTGATCGGTCACCAGACCGATCAGGTGCAGATCAGCAGGGGAACTCAACCTCACTGTTCGCTCCCTGATCGGTCACCAGACCGATCAGGAGCCAAGCAGTGGGTGAAACACGCACTCCCTGATCGGTCACCGGATCGATCAAGAGCAGTACAGTAGGTTCCCAACCTCACTGTGTGCTCCCTGATCGGTCACCAGACCGATCAGTCATTGCTGGATCGGTCACCTGACCGATCCACGATGGAGCAGCGTGCCAGATTCCCTGATCGGTCACCAGACCGATCCAGGGACTCAAACATAGCCCTCCAAGCTAAGTTTTCATCCACCTTAGCCCTCCAAGCTAATGATTTTTCACCTAACTCTCCAAGTTGGGAATTTGCACCTAACCCTCCAAGTTAGGACTTTTCACCTAGCCCTCCAAGCTAGGACTTTTCACCCAACCCTTCCGAATTAGGATTTTTCCAAACCTAGCCCTCCAAGCTAGGACCTGACCCTCCAAGCCAGGACTTTTTCACATAATTCTCCAAGATGGGAATTTGCACCTAACCCTCCAAGTTAGGACTTTTCACCTAGCCCTCCAAGCTAGGACTTTTCACCCACCTCTTCCAAATTAGGACTTTTCACACACCTAGCCCTCCAAGCTAGGATTTTCAACACCTAACCCTCCAGGTTAGGATTTTCCCAACACCTGGCCCTCCAAGCTAGGATTTTCCATACCATGCCTGATCCCCGATCAGGACTTAATCATCATCAATAATCATCCACCTAAATTAAAATCGGTGTCAACATCAAAACAACAATCAGGGCCAGACTGCAACAACAATCTCCCCCTTTTTGTTGTTTGACAACCCGATTTTAAGTTTAGGAATTCTCAATCAAGTTTTCCAATTTAGAATCATAGGGGAATCCAGATCCTCCCCTTACAATATGATCATCCTAAACTTAACCAACCTACACTCTCCCCCTTTGTTAAACACCGAAAAGGGGCTAGAAGGGTTGTTAAGTTTAAACCATACTCCCCCTCAACCCTAGGGGTATCCCAAAACAACAACAATATGATTTTTGGATATTTGATGAGCATATGATCACATATGGCAAAAAGATACAGACATGGCAAAACAGGCATATGTATCATATAAGCATGACATCATCAGCATGAACATAGCTATGGATCAAATATGCAGATAATATAGCATAGCATCAACAATAAGCATATCATCATGGGATAAAACATGCATCAACGCCATAAAGATCAGGTCATAAAGTATCCTAAGAAATAACACGATGCAAGTCAGAGGCATCAAAATCCAGAGACGTGTGACACAAGGCCACACTAAGCAAGTCAAGGGGCATACAGCCCAACAGTCACACAGACCAAACATAGTCAAGTACACAAATCATGAGAAGAGACAACAGACATCCAACTCAAACATCAGCGGCGGCGGGGGGGGGGGGGGGGGGGGTCGTCAATGTGCATGATGTCATCAACAGATCCTGGTGCAGTACTGCCTGAAGGAGCATCCCCCGGAAATGTATGGCGTCGCCACTCTGCATACCAGGTCTGCTGTAACGCCTGGACCCCAGATACAGTGGACTCCACTGAGGTAAGTCAGCGGTCGAATGATCGGAACTCCGAGTGGATCTCCTCTCGATGAGTCTCTCGTAAATGTAGATCCTGCTGAATGGTCCAATCGAGCTCGGAAATCTGCCATCGAAGATCCGGCTCGGGCTCGTAGTCGTCCTCGGTGTCAGCAGCAGGAGCCTCATGAAATGCAGCAGCCTCGGGTGGTGCCTGAAAATGTGGTGCTCCCCCAGGAAGATCACCAAGTCCTCGCCCATCCTTCCACACCAAGGCCCCATCACGCTCTCGAATGATAATACCAGATTTCGCAAAAGCTCGCCAACCCAAACGACAATCTTGCTTAACCATGGGCACGGTCCTGCCTTTGGTACATCAACACCAACTGACATAAGCCAATCAGTGATGATATGACCAAAAGGCATATAAACCGTGCGACGGCTAGGCTCACGGTAGGATAGGATAGACTGAAAAATGCTCTCCATGATATCAAAGTCCATCCGACGATGCATGCCGTAGAGCATAAGGCAGTGGTAGGGTCGGATCTCAGCTAAAGGCTTTGAAGTAATGGGTAAGATGCAATTTGTGATTATCTTGAAAAGGACGTAGTCAGCTGGAGCAAGTTGTAGGGCTGCAAAAGTAGAAAAAACTGGACCCAACTCATCAAGCCCGGCAGGGCGAGGGTGACCAAAGAAGTGCTGATAGATAGAGTCGGGGTAACATCTGCGAACGGGGCCAGCAGAGGATCAGGGAGCTCGGGATAGATCGAATAGAGGTTAGGTGATCGTCGACCACCTAAGTACTCGGCTAAAATCTCATACGAAAAATCAAGGTTCATTTTCCCGACACGAGTAGTGAACTCGAAACCCCCCTGAGGACCTTGCTGAAGATTATTGTAGAATTCAGAGACTAGGTCGTAATTTATGGTACGTTCCAAGGAAAGAAGAAACCCCAGATTGTACATGACTATCTCCATAACTAATGGACAATGTTCAGTCAGGAAAGGAACATCAATGGAATCGGCAGGGTAATAGTTTAAGGTCCGTGCTTGAAAGGCATGTTCACAGGCCGCATTCGGGAACCGGGAGCTAGAAGAAGGCTGTGGCCTTCTGGAAGGAGTAAAGGAAGAAGGGGCTTTCCCCCTCGAACTGCCCTCCGTAGCGTCCTTGCCCTTGGAAGATTTCCTAAAGAGTTGAATTGATCATACAATCATGATTTAACCAGGGAAGTGATCACACAGTTTGAATCGATTGATCAAGATTGACATAGGTTGAATCACACATACAAGAGTTGATCATCAAAGGGTAATCATATGAACCAAATTAATCATGAAAATAAGACCCAATCAGAGAATGTAATCGAGAGGTGAAATTGATTAGTGATAATACACGGCACAGATAGGTCACGGCCAAAAACAAGAGGGTCACGACACCACACCAAGAACAACACCAAACCATGATTAGCCTCAAAACACAATTTTATGAACTGATTTGCAAGAAAAACGAAGCCAAAAACTCACTTTGGTGCCATTAGTAGAGTTCTTGAGTCGCAAAGGGAAAAACGCTTGCGCAGGTGAAGCCTCGGGGCAAGAGAGAAACGCAGAAGACTTGGAGCAAACCTTGAACTTGTAGAGAACAGGGGACTTCCGTAGAGACCTTCGCACAAACTCGCACGCACGAGAAGGGAGACGCAGGAGCACTCTCGCTCAGGATGAAGAGGCGCAAGGGAGAGGTCTCGGGGCTAGGGTTCAGCAAGAAAGGGTTTTTCGCGAAGTTAATCGGTTGGTGGATCGGTCCACCAACCAGAATTTAATACGTCTGAACGGATCACCGTTCGATCTGATCGCGCCCAGACCGATCAGGTTACAGCCTGATCGGACTGACCTAGTCCTGATCGGTCGGGTGACCGATCAGACGCGCTCCTGATCGATCGGTTGACCGATCAGGACACGAACAGTAGGGTCCGGAGAAAAACCGTTGGGCTCCCTGATCGGTCTGTGGACCGATCACCATAGGATGCCAGATCGGTCCGGGGACCGATCCAGGCTAGCTCAGTACACTTAGTCAAATTTTTGGAAGGTCACTGCTGCCCCTTTGATCGGTCTGTGGACCAATCGTTACAGGATGGAGCCAGATCGGTCTGGAGATTGATCAGCCCTAGGCCTGATCGGTCCGGTGACCGATCAGGGTTCCTGATATTCCTTGATACGAATTGAAATGTTCAGTTTCAGAATTTCTGAATCCTTCCAAGGAGATCTGATGAAGTTTATCGCACTTGGACAAGATCTCATGACTAAAATTGATCCCTGAACAAGGATCAAGGGTCCTTATAGGTTCAGCAATCACTTTGACCCATCCAAAAGGAGTCAAACTCAATCAACAATCAATCAAGCAATTTCAACTAAGTTTGTATCAAATCCAGTTTTCCAATCAAGTTGCCTTGATTGGAATGTCCAAGTATGATTATGGAGCCAAAACACATATGTTATGCATTGGTTTTCCCCATACTTGGTCACCGAAGTGATTATTATCTCGTCAACTTAATTTCTCAAGGGATGCATTGACATTTTGAGAAATTAAGTTGATCCTAACATCTCACCCCATTTCTAGCAAGCAAAAACGTTTTGTTAAACCTTATAGTTTGTGTGAGATGTCCCCAAAGTTACCCAATTGTTTCCCAACAATTTGAAATAATCATGGAGAGTTTGAATGCAATTAGAAAAACTATGAAGCGCGACACATTCCCAACTCCCGTCTTAGGAAACTAAATTCATTTTCGGGGAGTGGTTTAGTGAAAATGTCAGCTAGGTTTGATTTGGACTCTACATGCGAGAGTACAATATCTCCCCTAGCTACATGATCCCTAATGAAGTGGTGACGCACCTCAATATGTTTGGTCCTAGAATGATGGACTGGATTCTTGGTTAGATTAATTGTGCTAATGTTATCACATAACACTTGCACACTCTTGTAACTCAATCCATAGTCCTCTAAAGTATGTATCATCCATAATAGTTGTGATACGCTCTCTCCCATGGCGATATATTGACAACCCCCACTTGTGCTCTTCCGGTCCAACTTACATCCAGCGTAGTCGGAATCCGTGTAGCCAATTAAATCAAACGATTCGGTATGGGGGTACCATAGACCGACTCCAATCATGCCTTTGAGATATCTCAAAATTTGCTTAACAGCGATTAAGTGAGATTCCTTGGCACAAACTTGATACATAGTGCACATACCTACAGCAAATAGAATATCCGATCGACTAGCTGTGAGGTATAGCAGACTACCTATCATGCTTCTATATTGAGTTAAATCAACGGGTTTACCACTCTCATCATTGTCTAATCTTGTGTTTGTGGCCATGGGAGTGGTTACCTCTTTTAAATCACTCATGTTGAATTTTCGAAGCATTTCATGTGTGTACTTTGATTGGTGCACATGGATACCATCGCAGTTTGCTTGATTTCTAGTCCAAGGAAGAAAGTCAATTCTCCCACTAGACTCATTTCAAATTCACTCTCCATGTGTCCAATGAACTCATTTAAATAGCCCTTATTATTTGAACCACAGATTATGTCATCGACATATACTTGGGCTACAAAATTATTATCACCATCTCTTCGTAGAAATAGTGTAGGATCTATTTGGCCTCTAACGAAGCCCTTCTCAATTAAGAATGTCGATAATCGTTCATACCAAGCTCGGGGTACTTGTTTAAGGCCATAAAGTGCCTTTTTGAGCTTGAACACGTGGTTTGGGAATTCGGTACTCTCAAACCCCGGAGGTTGTTCGACATAGACCTCTTCTTTAATCAAACCATTTAGAAAGGTCGATTTGACATCCATTTGAAATAATTTGAAGCCACGATGTGCTGCAAATGCAAGCATCAATCGAATGGACTCTAATCGTGCCACGGGAGCATAGGTCTCATCATAATCAAGGCCTTCAACTTGACTATAGCCCTTGGCTACTAAGCGTGTCTTGTTTCTAATGATCTCTCCCTTATGGTTCAATTTGTTTTTGAAGACTCATTTGGTTCCAATGATGGTGGTCTTCTTAGGTCTAGGGACTAAGTCCCAAACTTGACTTCTCTCAAATTGACCTAGTTCATCTTGCATTGCAATGATCCAATCGGGATCATTTAATGCTTCATCAATTTTCCTAGGTTCAATTTCGGAAATTAGGGCGACTTCATTAGCCTCATTCCGGAAGAATGACCTAGTCCTAACCCCATGATGAATGTCTCCAACAATTTGGTCTTGGGGATGACTAGAGGCTAATCTAGTTTGTCTTGGTGTTGGTGGTGCTTCTTGAACGGGTTCACTAGACCCAAGTTCAGCCTCAGGATCCGGCTGATCTATGGATTGTCTAGGCTCACCGTCATCGGATTCATTACCATCAACAACATTTGGACTTTCATTCAAACTTAGTCTCCTAAGTTCGAATTGGACTTCTTCTTCTGGTTGACCATTGACTTTTGGAATTTCTTCAAAGACAACGTCAGAAGACTCTTCAACCAGTCTCGACTTCTTGTTGTAGACTCGATAGGCTTTACTAACGAGGGAATACCCGACTAGTATCCCTTCATCAGCGTTTGCCGTGAACTTTCCAAGATGGTCCTTGGTGTTTAGAATGAACACCTTACAACCAAACACCCTAAGGTGTTTAACCGTAGGTGGTTTCCCAAACCAAAGTTCATGGGGAGTCTTTCCTAAAAACCTATGAATGAGAACTCGATTTTGCATATAGCAAGCTGTATTTACAGCTTCAGTCCATAAGTAACTCGGGAGTGAGTACTCATTAAGCATGCTTCGTGCAGCCTCTTGAAGTACACGGTTCTTCCTCTCTACAACACTATTTTGTTGTGGTGTTCTAGGAGTAGAGAACTCATGTCTATAACCTCTATCTTGACAAAATTATAAAAACCTTTGATTTTGAAATTCACCTCCATGATCACTTCTAATTGTCTTAATTGTTGATGATTTTTCATTTTCAACTCTTCTACAAAAAGAAATGAAAACATCTAAGGTTTGATCCTTATATTTTAAAAAGTAAGTCCATGTATATCTAGTGAAATCATCAATGATCACAAAGCAATACCTACTTCCATTCAATGATATGATAGTACTACAATCAAATAGATCCATGTGAAGTAAATCTAATGCAGTAGAAGTACTTACAGCGCTTTTACCTTTATGTGCAGATTTTGTTTGCTTACCCATTTGACATGCATCACAAAGTTTATCTTTCTCATACTTGATGCTTGGTAAGCTACGGACTAATCCCTTGTTGGCCAACTTCCGGATGTTCTTCATGTTCACATGTGCTAGCCTCCGGTGCCAAAGGGTGGACTCTTCTTCTTTTGACATGAAACACTTAGCAGAAACATTAGTAGCACTTTTAAATGAAACTTGATAAATATTATCTACTCTTGTTCCTACTAGTACTGTGTCCAAGGTGTCATTTTGTCTAACTAGACATTGACTTGGTTGGAAGTCAATTGTGTAACCCGTGTCACACAATTGACTCACACTTAATTAGGAGATTAAATTTCATCCCCTTGACTAGAAGGACATTTGAAATTCTAAGACATTCGGATATTTGAATGTCTCCTATTCCTATGACCTTAAGACTACCATTGTTACCAAATGATATATTACATCTCCTTTTCTTGTGAAGTGTGGTAAACAATGATCTATCCCCGGTCATGTGTTTGGAGCATCCACTATCAACGAACCAAGTTGATAGATGCTCCCCCTCAATCATAACCTACACAATTCGAAAATAGAAGTTTTAGGTACCCAAACCTTGGGACCTAAAGCATCAACTAAACATGACTTAGGCACCCATGCCTTGACAACTTTCTTTTGAACCTTGGGTGTCCTAGAATGTCTCATATCAGTCCTAGACATAAGGGACATAAATGAGGGTTCTTTGGGTCGATAACCAATACCGGCCCTATTATAGACTGCCCTTTGGGCATTTAGAATCATGTCTAGGGTCTTAGAGCTAGTTGAAAACTTTCCAAGAATATTCTTGAGCTTCTCAACTTCACTCTTCAATGATTGGTTTCCTCTACTAGCAATTCATCATGCAAATCATTGACTTCCTCAACCTTAGAGGATTTCAACTTTTCAATTTCAAGTTTCAATGATTTAATTTCATCTTCTAGCAATTCAACATGCAAATCATCAATGTTATCATCCCTAGATACTTTCAATTGATCAATTTCTAATTGCAATGCTTTAACCTTATTCTTTGACTTTTTAAGCATACTAGTCAAACATGCAATTGCTCTATAACACTTTTCGAGCTCGGGAGAAGTTACCTCTTCATCATCCGAAGATGATGAAGCCGCGTTTGAGGAACTTGATGATTCATCACTGCTTTCTTCTCCAAGAGCCATGAGTGACACATGCCTTGTGCTCTTCTCCTCCTTCTCTTCATCGGATGAGCTTGAGGATGACTCATCCCAAGTGGCCTTCAATGCCTTCTTCTTCTTCTTGGATTTTTCTTCTTTCTTTTTGGATTTCTCCTCCTTCTTCTTTAGCTTTGGACATTCATTCTTGAAATGCCCTTTTCTACCACACTCAAAGCAAGATGCATTAGTCTTATCAAGTTTGGATTCACTAGAGTTACCTCTACTCTTGAAGCGTCGATCCCTTCTCCTTTGGATTTGTATCAAGATGAAGTGAAGTTGTTTTTCTAGGCTATGAAGCAGGAAACTAAGTTCCTGAATGTATCAGATTTGTATCAAGAATATCCACTGCTGATCAAAGGAGAAAGAAAATGTGGTTGTTTGGATTTTTCAGATCAAGAACAGAAAAAAGAAAGAAGAATGCAGTGGGGCTGAAATTCGAAACAGCTGGGATCAAATCTTCCACTTATAGTTGATGCTAATTGATGTAAGGCAACCAGAGAAATGCAAGGTATGAAATTGCTGTTGTGGAGCCTGAAATGCAGCTGTATAGAATTCAAAAAGGCTGAGTGAAAGTTGAGAAGAAGCTGTGAAATTTGGAGCTGGGAATTCTGAACGGCAGTGAATTTATTGCTGCCTAGTGAGAAATCTGAAGGCTAAATCTGAATTCTGAATTGAATGCTGAAAATCTATGTAGAAGTCTTTGCCAAAGTGGGAACAAGTGGTGAAAAATCTGGGCCCAATTTCTAATGGTAAACTGATGAAGTGCAGAATTCCGGAAGAAGTTAAGTAAATGAATTGAAGACCCAAGCAATTTTGTGTCAAGAGGAATCCAATTGACTGCAATCATCAAAATTCTGAGCTGAGGCAGGAAATTCAACTTACTGATCAGAAGTTCGAATGGAAGCTGAGGTGAGTTTTGAATTGAAAAGAAAAATGCTGGACAGATCTGGAAGTAATGCTGCTGAGCTGAAAGTGTAGTGACTGAATTCAATTTGCAGTGTAGTGGCTGAAACTCCTCATTGTCAATTGATGCTAACTGTTGCTAAGCAAGAAGAATGGCAAGTTCTGAAATTAGCTGCATGGAGTGGAAATTGAAACATGAAACAGAAAATAATGCAGCTAAAGATAAGAAGAAAAAAAAACTGGGAACTAAAAACAGCAAGTACCTTGGAAGCTCACGGCATTAGAAGGGATTGATGTGATTCTGATATGGAATTGGGCACAACATGACTGAACCGAATGAGAACAAAGGAGAAAGTTTGTAGCCGAACCTAAAGGAAGAGAAAGCAGAGAAAAACAAGAGAAAACAGTTTGAAGAATTGAGAAAAGAGAAGAGACAAATTGGCACGTAAATAGGAAATTGGCACATTGAACCAAGGAAGGTTTCTTCATCCAAATCCAAGGAAATTATTCAAGTTTGATTTCACCACATTTTTGATATCACTAGAGGACTGACAAGAGGGACAAAGCACATTGGAAACATTCTTGAGCACTCAAGTCTTCCACTTCATCAATTTTTTATTTCCTTGACTTTTATTCCACTCTTTACCATTTTCTATGTTTTCATTTGTTTTTGTAGATGTTGATCCTAATCATGAATAATGGTGGAGAGTAGATAACAAGCAAGCCTATGGTAGTGCAAGAAGCATGTGTGTATGAGTGAGCTCCACTTCCATCATCTACTTAGAACTTAAGGAGAGAGCCACCAAAATTTTCCTTGAAAGGCTAGTGAGTTAAATTCATCTCAATGAATCATGATGGATGAAAAGGCTAAGTTATTGATTTAAGGACGAGATACTAATCCATAGAGCTTAGATTTTTTAGAATTGACAACCTTAGGTAATTTCTTTTCATTTGCTTCTAATTATGCTTTAGAAAACCTAAGGGATTCATACTTAGTGATTTCGCGAGACGCTCAAGCTCAAGTGTGGGGGAGTTGATAAGTACTATTTTATTGATTATTTGAGTTGTTGAAATCCATGTTTGACCTATGTTTTTATTGCTTAATTGTGAAATTGCCCTAGGTTTTAGAACTTCCTCTTATTTTGGACTTAATTGTAAAATTACACATATTTGGATTATTTGGCCACTAAATTTGTGATCTATCTTTGTAGGCATGAAAGGTTCATGGACCTAGGGCATATTGGGTCAAACTTGAGTCGGAAGTGACCCGGATCGAGTTATCAAGATTAGGATTAAATCTTGGTCGTCCGATTCAAAAGCGGCTAGATCTGAGCCATCCGGGACCATCTGAAGCAATCCGAGCTAGGGTTATGGTTGATCAAGCACTCTGATCAAGATATGAAGGTTTCACTCCAATCAGAACCAAATCAACCGTTGGATCAAGCTCGAAGGGCTCTAGATCGTCCATTCAAAGATTAGGGTGATCTGGACCATCCGTTGCAAATCTGAAGGATCCGAGCTACCACGAGGCAGATCCTGACCCCTGATCATCATCATTAAAATTTGGATCAAATCAGAGCAAGATCAGCCGTTGGATTTCCTCAAATCAATCTGAGCCGTCCAATGTTAATTACTTAAGGAAAAATTCTGCGCAGCTTCCTCCTCGTTGCGTCTTCGCCGTTCTTCATCGTTTTCGTTTGTTCTTCGTAGTTTCTTCAAGTTTTTCATCCAAGAAGGCGTGACCACCTCGATTTCATCCTTAGATCATCATCTGAATCCCTGGAAGGCAGTTTCGATCGAGAATTCATCTCAAATTTCATCCAGACAGAGGTGTTTGAGGGTTTCGGCATCATCTGTGGTCCGAGCACTGAAATCTCAGCCATAATCCTTTTCCGACGATCTGAGCCACTTGTAGGGGTTCTCAGGTGAGCTCAGGTCTTCTCCAAATCATCATCGCAACTCAACAAACTGAGATTGAAGTGTTCAGATCGGAATTCTCCCAGCTGAAGCAGTTTGAGCAGAATTGGTCGATTGAGGCTGATTTCCACTGATTTGCTGAGTTAGGGTTCGAGGCCAGCCCTTGCTTGACGACCAAGGAGATTTTGAGCTCGGGAAGGAATCGAGGAGTAGTTTAATTAGTTTACAATTCAGTTTTTGCAGTAGTTTCATTTCTACGCAACTTGTTCTGGATTTTCAGTTTTATCAACTGTCTTAGTTTGTATTTCTGAATTGTTTAACTTCATTAGGTTTTTAATCTTCGAGTTATGTAATTTAGGAACTTGTTTAGTGATCAATTGAGTTAAATTTCAGTTCACTTTTGTTTAGTTTGCTGCGTGCCAAGTTGTGTTGCTGCGTGCCAAGCTGAGTTCCTGCATATTAGTAGTTTCAATTCCATTACACTAGTTTCTGTCAAGTAATTGCTAGTTTAAGTTTCCTAGTACCTAGATTAGTTACTTGAATTTAGTTTGCATTAGCTAGCTTAGCCTTTGATCCATTTCGGAAAAAATCTGTAGCTAATCCTTTAAATTCTGCATCTTCAATTTCTGCAAATTCAGTTTCTGAATTTTGTTTTCTTGAATTGTTGATTTCAGCTCTCAAATACCTTCATTTAGACTTGCATAGTTCATCCCTAATAGCCTTATTTCCAAATTGAATCAATTAGTGTAGAATTTTGAGTTGAAAGGTTACCATTTTTGAATTTGGTGTTAGTTTTTGGCACAAAGGGTTTTCCCTTGCGTGCCAACTGTTTTGGACCTATTTGCATCCGAATTTAACCTGTTTTTGTGGCATATGATTGTGTTTGAAATCAATAAGTTTGCATTCATCCATTTCTGAATTTTGTTGGCAGTGGTTGGCTTCCAAAAACATTATAGCTAGTTGAGTTGAATTGTTTGTTTGATTTCTAAATTTTGCATGCTTTTGATTGTGTTAAGCTTGTTTGTTTCCAAAATTTGCCATCCCTGCACTTAAACATTGTTTAGCATCAAGATTGCATTTAACATCCATTGTGTTCCCTTTTTAATTTCGATTTAGCCACCTTGTTTGAGTAGGTTTTGTCTTGGTTGAATTTCTTAGTTGCCATCACTTGTTTAGTGCATTTAGTTGAAACTCTTTTCTTTTCCTTGCAATTTTGATTCTGATTGAAACCAAACCCAAATCACAATTGAAACCCAAAAACAATCACGACACATAAATACAAGCTCGAATCACACAACGCCAACTAGTCCCGAGAAAAAATACGACCTGTGGTTACTACGTTTTCATATTTTGATTGCAAAAAGGGTTTCCAGCATTTTATTCACATTTAAATTTGAGACCCACATTCGTGATAGTCTATTTGGGTCCGTCAGCCACCTCCCTAGGTGACTCAACAAACACTAGACCACACCGGTGTTCCCCCGGTGACTCTTGGCCTACAAACTCAACCCTCTTAATCTTGGACCCATTGTCCTTAGTTAAGACCTTTTTCTTCCCTTTAAATGACATTCCCTTGCCATTTTTGGACTCCCCCTTCTTGCCATAATCATATGCTACCCTAGCATATTTCTTTTCATTGGCATGGGAGATCTTAAACCGGTATCCTAACCCCGATTTATCATTGGTGTGGTTTAGACCACCCAACACCATATCCAAACCCTTAGATCCAACCGTGAATCTCTTTAGGATTTTCTCTAACCTATCAAACTTTTCCCTTAGCTTGATTTTCCCTTTCTAGGTTCCTAAACCTAGAATCCACATGTCCACCTTGGACATTCCTGGACCTACCTATCTTCCTAGACATATGTCTCCCTTTCTTGGGATTTTTACCTTGATCCTTAGGTCCTAAGGTATTGGGTTTATTATGATGCATTGATTTCCTAGGGTTTTGATATACAATATTAACCCTACTCCTATCATGATATTTAAATTCATAATTGTACACAAGTAAGCATTTTTCATTATTTCTAGCATGCATGGATGAATAATTTGCACTATTTTTAATATATATAGAGGAATTTGAATTTGAATTACATTTTACCTCAAGGTTAGAAATTACCTCCCTTACCTTTGTAGTTCCCCTTTGATGTGAGCTTCTTTTCTTCTCATTCTTCTCCCATCTTCTTAAGTGCTTCATTTTCTTGAGCTCTCAACTTTTTGGGCACTTCGTGTGGTAGTGCCCTAACTCATCACACGTGAAGCATCTAATTTTCTTTCTTTTCTCTTGAGCTTCCTCATTCCTACCATCCATGTTAGATTTAAGAGAAATTGAAATGGATTTAGGTTTTATCTCCTTTTTACCTAGTGGACACTTGTCCTTGTAGTGTCCCTTTTCATTGCATCCAAAGCATGTGATATGTTCCTTTTTCTTTGCTTTGGTGGAGGTTGAAGCTTCTTCTTGCTCCGGTATGAAAGTGAGTCTCTCCTCCCCCTCAATCCTTGAGGTGGTAACCTCTTCTACTTCTCTTGAGGAAGTGGATGATCTCTCACTCTCTTCTTCCTCCTCTTGGGCTATTGAGCTCACTTCCCTTGATGATATTGATAATTCCTTTTCTTGTTGCTCTTCTTGAACTATTTCTCTTGTTTCCTTGAGCTCTTGAACTTGTGTAGGGTTCTTATGAATTTCTTCTATCTTTTTCCATAGCTCGTGTGCATTTTGATATTTTCCTACACCACTAATTACATTGTTAGGCAAAATATTGACTAATATACTAATTACCTTCTCATTTGCCATTGATTGATTTTATTGCTCTTGATTCCAACATCTTGGTCTAAGTTTCTTCCCATGCTTATCTCTCGGAATTTCAAAAGGTTCTTCAAGAGCAATCCTAAGGTCCACTCCATTCCGAACCATGTTTCTATCATTGTCTTCCAATATCCGAAATCTTCATGGTCGTAGGGAGGTGGAGTGTAGATGTCATCCCCCAACTTGTCTTCCATTTTTCTTCTCTCTAGCTTTCTTTCTCCCTCGGCGGTTAGTCGAATGAGAGCAGTCCTTCACTCTGATACCACTTGTTAGATCGATGTCGGCTGCTAGAGGGGGGGTGAATAGCACTTTCGGCTTTCTTCTACCTACGTTATTAGTTGCGCAAGCAGAAATACAAACAAAACAATAAACAATAAGAAAGCAATGCTAACAAGAAGAGTTTACTTGGTATCCACCCCTAAAGGTGACTAATCCAAGAATCCTTCGGTGGATCACTCCCCGGATAACCTCCGATTAGCTCTTGTCGCTCCTTGTGGGTGGAGAAACCTCGCCACAAGACCTCGACAATACTTGAGCACTTAGACTACTATTTGGCTCTTACGCAAAGCCAAATTCGTCAAGAGTCTCAGCCACCACGAAGTCCTCTTTAAATAGGACTCGGTCTAAAACCCTCGCCACCAGTCGACTGCCCATTTACCAGTCGACTGGTCTAGCATTAATTGCTAGCCAACGGCTAACCCAACGACTAGTTTTCGAGGTTACCAGTCGACTGCCCATTTACCAGTCGACTAGTCCAGCCCCGAAAATATTCTATGAGTTTTATCAGTCGACTGCCCCACTCACACACCTAAGATTTCCCTTCCCGAGTACACTTCACTCCGCACTCGAACCCTAGGATTTTCCGAGTACAATCACATAGCACTCGTACCCTCACGACTCAATTAACTCCTCACCAGCAGCCTCGACTATTGCTTTCGCGTCCTCTTCATCTTCGGCTCCCGTCACTCGGATGCACGCAAGCCTCCAGCTTGCCTCCATGCCATCCTTCACGCAAGCCTCGAAGTCTGCGCCCCTCAGCTTATCGTCCCTGCTATCCATAGTCCCTCAGGTGCGCACACAAGCCTACAGCTTGTCTCCATGCCACCCTTCACCGTACCGAGGTCGTCCAACTGAGTCAATATGTGTAATCTGTACAACCTGCACACTCACATACACATATCAAATACACAAGGGTAAACTTAACTTAAACCCTTTGCTCAAACATCAAAACTCATGATCACTCCGAACTACAGATTGCCTCAACAATTTCCTCTAGCTCTTTGCTCTCCCGGTGGTTAGTCTGTAGACGAGTGATCCCGGCTCTGATACCACTTGTTGGGGATCAGTGCGCTGGCTAGAGGGGGTGAATAGCCCGTTGCCTCCCAATGCGTTGGTTTCTTCCTACACGTGTTAGCAAGCGCAAGCGGAAATACAAACTACAAATTAAAACAATGTTAACACCAAACTTTTACGTGGTTCAGAGATGATACTCCTACTCCACGGCTGTCTATAAGGTGGGCGATCCCGATCCGTCGGTGGATGAGTCCCTGGAAGACCTCCGGCTAGCTCGTGTAGCTTCTTGTGGGTGGAGAAATCTCGCCACAACCTGCAACACTCACCTGAGCACTTAGACTACTAATTGACCTTTAACCAAAGTTAATTTTGTCAACTCTAGCCAACCAAACCGAGTTCCCTTAAATAGAGCTCGTGGTTGAACTAGTCGTTACCAGTCAACTGGTGTCAACACCAGTCGACTGGTTAACCCGAATTCGAACATTACAACCCAGCGTTCGAATTCCAGCTGAGACCAGTTGACTGCATAGAGGATCAATCGACTGATCTTTCTCTGCCTTACACCAGTCGACTGCTACAAGCCACAGTCGACTGCCCAAACCCTAAACCTAAGGTTTCCCTTCCCGAGTATAATTCGCTTAGCACTTAGACACTCACAACTCAGCTAATTCTTCACCTAGCAGCCTCGATATGTTGCCTTCAAGCCTTCTTCAACTTTGGCTCTCGTCCCTCGGATGCATACGAGCCCGCGGCTCGTCCTCATGCTATCCTTCCCGTATCCTCGAAGTGTGCTTCCCTTGGCTCATCATTTCTGCTTTGTCCACGGCCCCTCGGATCCATACAAGTCCACGACTTGTCTCCTCATGCCATCCTTCATTGGACTCGATGTCGTCCAACTAAGTCTATGTGTATCCTGCAAACCTGCACATTCACATACACATATCAAATATAAGAGTGAACCTAACTTAAATCTTTTGCCCAAATATCAAAATATATGGTCACTTCGGATCATAGATTACTCGAACCGTTCTTATTTCTAATTTTTCATTTTCAGTAAGATTCTAAATGTGGTAAAATCTTTAAAAAATCTAAATAAAATTAAGCACAACTACAATAAAGATGGAAATAAAAATAAATAAAAGATTATTCTAGGTGTTGCTATACGTGTTACTCTAGATGGAAAAAATAATTATTAGTTAAATTTACTTAGTTAATATAATCATTATTAATCTTAGAAAAAGAGTTCTATGCTCAAAATTATAACAAAAAGGGGATTATGTTCACCACACCTTCTATTTAAAAAATATGAACCAAGACAATAGATAAATTAAATTTGGGATGATCGGTCCTGTCTCATGAAAATTTTCTACCGATCATCAGGGTAAATTGGGAAGTGCTCGCGGTGGACAGTCTAGAAGCCCAGCGTCCCAGGATTTGCGTCCCATTTGGAGGAAAATTTCCTATAAAATGTGTCGTAGCTGGGGATCGAATCGTAGATGCCTGAATTAACAACTAGTGATCCTATCGCTATATCATAACTCCGGGGGTCACACTTTCTATTTAGATGCGATGAGAGAAGATTCATAAATAGAAAATAAAGGAACAGAAAGGCAAAGAAAATAAAGTATTTATCTTCTCGTCGTTTGGGAGAGAGGTAGGAAAAATTAATTAACTCGGCATGTGTTGAGGAAAATATAGGAAAGATTAATTATATAAAGTTACAAATCTCAATAAAATTAATAGAAAAATAAATAGAATTAATCATTTAAAATTTTTATTAGAATGGATTTAGTAATTAAATTATTTTTATTAACAATATTAATAATTTGAGTAATAATAATAATTAGTTAATGATATGTAAAATAAATAAATTTAAATATAAATTTATTTTAGAAATTTTTAGAAATTAAAATATATTTTATATAATATTTTTAGAGGATAATTTTATTAAAATTTAATTAAGTCTTATTTAAATTGGGAATTTATTGGCTAATTAATCTAAGGTTTCAATTTGCTTTTCATCTCTCCCGCCGACGCCTTCGCTTTTTTAATCTCTCCTGCAGGCGATGCCACCTCATCGTTGTGAGCAGTCATCGAAGAAGACACCCCGCCGCCTTGAGCTGTCGTGGGAGAAGATGTTGTCACAAACTGTTGCAGGATGTTGAGTTAAATCAAATTAAAGAATCAGAGTACAATTTGATTTTAAATAACTCTTTTTATTAGAAATAGAATTTAATTTTATTTCAAGTACTTTTTATGGAACCTATTCATGGATTTATATATCTTATTAATATTTTTTTTAATATCTTGTTGATTTTCATATCATTCAAACATGTATAAATATGGATGAAGTGTTAAATTTTTTTTAATAAGAGTTGTAGCAATAAGTAATTCAATACAAGAGATCAAATTTACTTCGGCAATTTACCAAAAGGTATACTTAAGAATAGGTATTTACCAAATGGCGTACGTTTCATTTTTATCAAAAGACACACTTAATAATAGTGAACTTCCTCTTATACCCCTCCTGTTATCTACTGTCTTTCTCCTTCTCTCTCAGTAACAAATTTCGAGACGTCTACAGATACATTTTTAGACTTTTATTTTAAAATAATATATTATGAAATCGGCGCTGAAAATGTTGTAAGGTAAACATTAAAAAAATATTTCAGTTAACAAATATCTCATCCAACGTGATTTAAAAATATAAATAAATAATTTTTATATTTGATTAATAGAAATTAATATATTAAATAATATTTAATATATATATTAATTTATATAAAAAATATTAATAAATATATTAATAATATTTAATAAATATATTAATATCTCTTCCTACGCTCTTTATTAATAAATATATTAATAAATATATATAAATATATTAATATATTAATAAATATATTAATATATAAAAATTTTGAAAAAAAAACGTTGGCTGAAAATTAAAAAAAAAAGCGTGTATTGATTTCAAGCCCACGCTGGGCCTGAAATCAATACTTTCAGGCCCAGCGTGACCCTGAAATATTTTTATTTCAGGCCCAGCGTGGGCCTAAAATATTTTTATTTCAGGCCCAGCATGGGCCTGAAATCTTTTGATTCAGGCCCGACGTGGACTCAAATTTTTTTCTATTTTAAAAATATATTAATATATAAAAAAACCTATCAAAACACTTAATTTCAGATTCAAACACAGGGCCTGAAGTCATCCCAGGAGGGTCTGAAGTCAAATAACTTTAGATCTTATAAATAATTAATTTAATAAATAATAATTAAATATAAAAAAATATTTTTAAAATTAAAATTTTTTTTGTGCCCTGGTGCCTGAAGTCATCCGACTTCAGGCCCTCCATCATTGATATAAAAAAATATAAAAAATTTATAAAAAGGTTTAATATATAATTACATATTATATAGGAGTGGTTTAGGTATATCAGTAAGTTTGGGTGCCGAAACATCTAATAGGAGTGGTCTAGGAGATGAGATTTTGGGTGCCGAAACATCTAATCTTGCTGTATCACCAATGCTATAGGAGTGGTTTAGGTATATCAGTGAGTTTTGAGCAAAACTCACTGATGGACCTACCATATTTGGAATTCTGAAAACTCTATATCAGTAGACAGGGTTGAGCTAGGAGATAAGATTTTGGGTGCCGAAACCTCTAATCTTGCTGTATCACCAATGCTATAGGAGTGGTTTAGGTATATCAGTGAGTTTTGAGCAAAACTCACTGATGGACCTACCATATTTGGAATTCTGAAAACCCTATATCAGTAGACAGGGTTAAGCTAGGAGATGAGATTTTGGGTGCCGAAACCTCTAATCTTGATGTATCACCAATGCTATAGGAGTGGTTAAGGTATATCAGTGAGTTGTGAGCAAACCTCACTGATGGACCTACCATATTTGGAATTCTGAAAACTCTATATCAGTAGACAGGGATGAGCTAGGAGATGAGATTTTGGGTGTCGAAACCTCTAATCTTGCTGTATCACCAATGTTATAGGAGTGGTTTAGGTATATCAGTGAGTTTTGAGCAAAACTCAATGATGGACCTACCATATTTGAAATTCTGAAAACCCTATATCAGTAGACAAGGTTGAGCTAGGAGATGAGATTTTGGGTGTCGAAACCTCTAATCTTGCTGTATCACCAATGCTATAGGAGTGGTTTAGGTATATCAGTGAGTTTTGAGCAAAACTCACTGATGGACCTACCATATTTGGAATTCTGAAAACTCTATATCAGTAGACAGGGTTGAGCTAGGAGATGAGATTTTGGGTGTCAAAACCTCTAATCTTGCTGTATCACCAATGCTATAGGAGTGGTTTAGGTATATCAGTGAGTTTTGCTCAAAACTCACTGATGGACCTACCATATTTGGAATTCTGAAAACCCTATATTAGTAGACAGGGTTGAGCTAGGAGATGAGATTTTGGGTGCCGAAACCTCTAATCTTGCTGTATCACCAATGCTATAGGAGTGGTTTAGGTATATCAGTGAGTTTTGCTCAAAACTCACTGATGGACCTACCATATTTGGAATTCTGAAAACCCTATATTAGTAGACAGGGTTGAGCTAGGAGATGAGATTTTGGGTGCCGAAACCTCTAATCTTGCTGTATCACCAATGCTATAGGAGTGGTTTAGGTATATCAGTGAGTTTTGAGCAAAACTCACTGAT
Source organism: Boesenbergia rotunda (assembly GCA_024364735.1). NCBI lineage: Eukaryota > Viridiplantae > Streptophyta > Magnoliopsida > Zingiberales > Zingiberaceae > Boesenbergia > Boesenbergia rotunda. Next base: position 271,717 of record JAGFNQ010000365.1, on the reverse strand, counting down.
ATACCTAAACCACTCCTATAGCATTGGTGATACAGCAAGATTAGAGGTTTCAGCACCCAAAATCTCATCTCCTAGCTCAATCCTGTCTACTGATATAGGGTTTTCAGAATTCCAAATATGGTAGGTCCATCAGTGAGTTTTGCTCAAAACTCACTGATATACCTAAACCACTCCTATAACATTAGTGATACAGCAAGATTAGAGGTTTCGGCACCCAAAATCTCATCTCCTAGCTCAACCCTGTCTACTGATATAGAGTTTTCAGAATTCCAAATATGGTAAGTCCATCAGTGAGTTTTGCTCAAAACTCACTGATATACCTAAACCACTCCTATAGCATTGGTGATACAGCAAGATTAGATGTTTCGGCACCCAAAATCTCATCTCCGAGACCACTCCTATTAGATGTTTCGGCACCCAAACTCACTGATATACCTAAACCACTCCTATATAATATGTAATTATATATTAAACCTTTTTATAAATTTTTTATATTTTTTTATATCAATGATGGAGGGCCTGAAGTCATCAGACTTCAGGCCCCAGGGCACAGAAAATTTTTTAATTTTAAAAATATTTTTTTATTTAATTATTATTTATTAAATTAATTATTTATAGGATCTGAAGTTATTTGACTTCAGACCCTCCTGGGATGACTTCAGGTCCTGTGTTTGAATATGAAATTAAATGTTTTGATAGGTTTTTTTATATATTAATATATTTTTAAAATAGAAAAAAAATTTGAGTCCACGTCGAGCCTGAATCAAAAGAGTTCAGGCCCACCCTGGGCTTGAAAGTATTGATTTCAAGCCCAGCGTGGGCCTGAAATCAATACACGCTCTTTTTTTTAATTTTCAGCCAACATTTTTTTTCAAATTTTTTTATATATTAATATATTAATATATTTATATATATGTATTAATATATTTATTAATAAAGAGCGTGGGATGAGATATTAATATATTTATTAAATATTATTAATATATTTATTAATATTATATATATATTAATATATATATTAAATATTATTTAATATATTAATTTCTATTAATCAAATATAAAAATTATTTATTTACATTTTTAAATCGCGTTGGATGAGATATTTGTTAACTGAAATATTTTTTTGATGTTTACCTTACAACGTTTTTAGCGCCGATTTCATAATATATTATTTTAAAATAAAAGTCTGAAAAAGTATCTGCAGACGTCTCGAAATTTGTTACTGAGAGAGAGAAGGAGAAAGATAGTAGATAACAGGAGGAGTATAAGAGGAAGTTCACTATTATTAAGTACGCCCTTTGGTGAAAATGAAACCATGGTACGCCGTTTGGTAAATACCTATTCTTGGGTACGCCTTTTGGTAAATTACTGAATTTACTTTATAAATTTCTTACTTTAGTTTCAAGTCCTCCTTTCTTCTTCTGTCAATCTGGTATCAGAGCGCTATGGTAAATAATCTCGTTTCTGTTGTAACTTGATTCAATGGTGATAAATTTGACTATTGGAGCACTCTCATAAAGTTATGTCTTGAATCACAAGACTTATGAAGTGATATGGAAGAAGGAGTATCAGAAGAGGAAGATCAATTAACCGAACAACAGAAAAATATTTTGAAGACCAAGAAACAAAAGAATAGAAAAACTCTTTTTCAAATTTATCAAACTTTTGAAAGTTCAATTTATGAAAGTATTTCAAAAGCACCGAATGCTCAAAGAGCACGGGAGATTTTACAAACAACTTATTCCGGCTAAGACCAAGTGAAAAAGGTACGCTTACAGTCTCTACGAACAGATTTTGAAAAATTAAAGATGAAAGACAATGAAAAAGTTTAGAGTATTTTACATAAACTAGCTCTATCACGAATCAAATGACATCAAATAGAGAAATCATGAAGACCCAAAGGGTGGTGGAGAAAATCTTGCGAAACCAATCAAACAAATTTTCTTGCAAAGCCTATCAAGCAAATTTGATCACATGGTAGTTGCTATTGAAGAATCACAAGATCTTTCACTATTTCTTTTTCAAATCAAGCCTTGAAATCCCAGTTCACATACACGGGAGGTTGTGACTCTTATCGTGGATGTGATAGAGGTTGGAATCAAAGAAGAGGTGGAAGATTTTCTTACCAACAATCACAAGAAAAAGGGAATGAAGAATCTCAAAAAGAGGAAAAAATAATTTTTCTACAATTTCCAAAGAGGAGGAGGACGTGGGAATTATAAAGGTACAAAACCTTGTATTGAATGTCATTATTGTCATAAGGCAGGACATAAAATAAATGATTGTTGGGAAAAAATATCTGGAGAAAAAATGTGAAGTTGGCTTAGTACATGAAAATGAATTTTGAAAAATTTTACTAATTGTTAGTGATGGAAATATTGAAAATATTTGATACTTGGATAGCGGTGCAAGTCGGCATATGACTGGTAATAAAAGCTTATTTTCAACGCTAGCAGAAGCTAACTATGGGCAAGTAACTATTGGAGATGCTAAGTCCTCCAAAATTGAAGCGGTAGGAGAAATCACTTTCAAAACAAAGTCTGAAAAAATTGACAAAATGTCTAAGGTATTTTATGTTCTTAGTTTACAGAGTATTCTACTTAGTGTTGGTCATTTATTGAGGAAAGTTTTGAAATTCATTTTGCCAATAAGTATTGCATCATCAAGAAGGAAAATCAATATGTGGCAATGATCGGTTTGGACTCAAATAATTTATTTCCTCTCAAACTTGATATTATAAATGTTGTTGTTATCTTACTACTAATGAAGAAATTTTCAAGTTGTGGCATGACAGATTTGGACACCTGAATTTTTAGAGCTTAAAAGAGTTAGCAAGCAAATATATTATTTAAGGACTTCCCAAATTTGATGGGATAAGTGAAGTTTGTGAAGAAAGCTGTCAGCTTGGAAAGCAACATCGAGAGACATTCCCATCTAAATCTAAGTGGGAATCGCATTCACCATTGGAACTTATCTACACATATCTTTGTGGACCTATGCGTGTACCATCTCTCGTAGATAACTTATACTTCTTATTATTCGTTGATGATTACACGCGAAAAACTTGGACATATTTTGTTAAAGAAAAATCAGAAGCTCTCTCTTGCTTTAAAGTTTTCAATAGTCAAGTTGAAAAGTTTGCTGATTATCGAATAAAAAATTTGAGAAATAGTGATCGGGGAGGTGAATTCTTATCTTCTTTATTTGAAGAATTTTGTCAAAATCATGGTATTAGACATGAATTGACAGCTCGGTATACGCCGCAACAAAATGGTGTCGCGGAAAGGAAAAATAGGACAATCGTGAATATGATTAGATGCATGTTGAAGAAGAAAAATTTATCAGCTGAATTCTGGGCTGACGCAGTTTCTTATGCTGTCTAGCTAATCAACAGATCACTGACAAAAAGGTTACCGAATTCTACTCCAAATGAGGCATGGTATGGAAAGAAACCAAATGTTACCCATTTAAAATACACCTCTTTATGGGTTAAACCAAATTAAAGAATCAAAGTACAATTTGATTTCAAGTATCTCTTCTACAAGAAGCAAAGACCAATTTCATCTCAAGCACCTCTTCATGGATTCATTACACCTATTCATGGATTCATGAATCTTATTAATGTTTTTTTAATGTCTTGTTGATTTTCATGTCATCCAAACATGTATAAATATAGATGAAGTGTTAAGTTTTTTTTTCCAATGAGAGTTGTAGAAACAAACAATCCAATACAAGAGATCAAATTTACTTCATAAATTCCTTACTTTAGTTCTAAGTCCTCCTTTCTTCTTCCTTCACATGAAAAGACGCTGCAGTGAAGATAAAATTGAAATAAATTTTGTTTGATTTTCCTTTTCCTTTTTTTACATTTCGATTTAGGATGTAAAGACTTCGACCTCTTTCTTTCCCCATCGTAAGGTTAAAATTTCTCCTTTCTTTCTCCTTTACCTCCTTAAATTACTTATTTCCAAACGAAAGTTATGAGTTCTCTTTCTCCTTGTTTACCTTCTACCTCCTCCAAAACATAGGCTCATAATTCATTCCCAATTTATAAATGGCTAAGGAGAAGAAGGAGTTTAATCCTCCCCCCCCCCCCCCCCCCTAAGGACATGTGTCCATCCCCAGTTTATATAAAAAGAGGTAATTATAGTGTAAACTTATAGTTGACCGGGAAGTAGTTGAGGTGGGAGGAATCTTTTCACCCAAAAGCATGCACACATTGAAAATTAATTTTTGAACTATCATAATAAGTTTATCACCCTTGGATTAACTGAGTGTCCTATGGGGACAATCCTCAGTACCCAAAAGATTCAATAGTCTCAATATATAATATAAAATTTATTATTAGTTACATTTACTTAGTTAATATATTCATTGTTACTTTTAGAAATAGACCGATTAAATTTATTAATATTTATTTTGATTACTTTAAATTATATTTAAGTATCAAAATTTATTTATTATAGTTAAAATTATTTTGAGTTTTATGGACCTTAATTAATTTTTTTAGAAATAATGCTTTTTAGGAAACAAATGACAAAATTATTGTAATCTAAAGTTCAGACAAATCGGTCGGCTAATGCCTGGTAGACGACGATAAATTGGAAATTATAGATAAAATTAGTATTTAAACTAATATGTAAGGACTGATTTCAGAAGGTAATTAATCCTTGCAATATAATGTCCTTCCATCAAATATTAAAAATATTTAACTTGTAATTTTATAACAAATTAAGTATTTTACGCAGCGTACATATTTATTTCCATATTTGGTTTTCCATAAGCTGTCACATATATGTTCCTTAATTTCGTGATATTAATTTAGAAACTGGAAATTATTTCTGATTCGCCCCTTAGCTTTATTTTTCTTTATATATATTAAGTTAAGTCGCTGCTATTTAATTAATTAAATCTGATCGAGTATTGCATATTCTCCTTCGACGATGGCTGCGCAATCATTCATGGAGGTACTTGAGCATTAATTGGTTTCCGATTCATACACTTGCTATTAAATTTCATTGATTAATCTATTTTAGATATACTTTTCATTTTCAGAAAATAAAGTCTTTTGCGGCGTCGATCGTCACTGCCGACGCCGGCAACAGTTTGGTTGACGTCGAGAAGAACTTACCACCGCCGACAGAAGTAGAACAGCTGCCGAAAAAGATGGAGAAGAAGGAAATGTCAAGGTTGTCGATCATCATGTGCGATCAGGGCTTGTTTACCGTATACAAGCGCCTCTTCCTCCTCTGCTTCTTCCTCAACATGGTGGCCCTTGCTCTGGCCATCGCCGGTCTGTTTCCCTACGCCCAGCAACGTCCAGCCGTCTTCTCCATGGGTAACATTTTAGCCCTCACCCTCTGCCGCAGCGAGGCTTTCCTCCGATTTCTGTATTGGCTCACCGTCAAGCTGCTCGGCTGGCCGTGCGTCCCTCTCCGCGTCAAGACCGCCGTCACATCGTTCCTCCAGTGTATCGGCGGCATTCACAGTGGTTGCGGAGTCTCCTCGGTGGTCTGGCTGGTCTTCGCCCTCGTCGTCACTTTGTACCACCACGAGAGCACCAGCTACGAGATCATCGCCGTGGCCTCCGCCATCCTCGCGCTACTCTGTTTCTCGAGCCTCGCCGCGTTCCCGCTCGTCCGCCACCTCCACCACAACGTCTTCGAGCGAACGCACAGGTTCGCTGGGTGGACGGCACTCTCCCTTCTCTGGGTTTTCGTCGTCCTGTCGGCCGGCTACGACCCCGCCACCAGATCGTACGATATCCTCGTCGCCCCGAAACTCTTCTCGAGACAAGAGCTCTGGCTCACATTCGCGATTACTTTCTTCACCGTGCTACCTTGGACGACGCTAAGGCGAGTGCCGGTCTCGGCGACCGCCCCGTCGGGTCATGCTGCCATCATAAAGTTCGCCGGCGGGGTGAAAGCGGGGCTCCTGGGGCGAATCAGCCGAGCGCCGCTCTCCGAGTGGCACGCCTTCGGGATCATATCAGACGGGAAGGAGGAGCACATGATGCTGGCGGGGTCGGTAGGAGACTTCACGAGGCGGCTGGTGGCGAAGCCGCCGACGCACCTGTGGGTGCGCGGGCTTCACTTCGCCGGGCTTCCGTACCTGGTGCACATGTACAGCCGCGTGGTGCTGGTGGCGACGGGGTCGGGCATCTGCGTGTTCCTGAGCTTCCTGCTGCAGCCCTGCGCTGCAGAGGTTTGCGTAGTGTGGGTGACGAAAGGCGTGGAACACAATTTTGGGCGCGAGATTAAGGAGATGATGAGCGGGCATCCCAAGGGGAAGGTGATCGTGCACGACACGGCGGTGGCAGGGAGGCCGAACGTGGCGGAGATGGCCGTGGAGGCGGCGAAGAACTGGAACGCTGAGGTGGTTGTGGTGACCAGCAACCCGCTGGGAAGCAGAGATGTGGTTGCGGCGTGCAACAAGGCAGGCATCGCGGCTTTTGGACCTATTTGGGATTCTTAATCCATTACTTCAACAATAAATGCTTACCAACCTTTAGTTATCATTAACCTTCTTTTGTCTCGACACGTAGTTTCAACAATATGAGTACTCGCTAATAATCATTTTCAATATTTATTATTTGGTATAGTCAATTAAGCTCTATGCATTATTGCTTGTGCATTGTATGTAGATCAAATTTTATAATTTTAAAAGTTTAATTACTTCAGCTTAGTTGTATTTAAAAAAGAATATAAACATATATTGAATTCAAATAGATGTTAAAAATTATCTATTTTTATTTTTAATAATTGCCTCCCTAACCGAACAAAGGAGTCGGAGGAGAACATTCACAGCAAATTATAAAAGAACTTAGTCTTTAAGGACTGATATTAATGTATAGGTGTTATCATTTTGAGATTCAAGGATTAAAATTTGATAAAGTCAGTATCTATCTTTCTCACACGTTAAATATAATGTCCGAGTTAATAGTCTTTGTGATTTACTTTCTTGTATTAATTTTGAGACGTATTGATGAAATATTAAGATAGCAAATTGCTTTTTGCCAAAAGATGGACATCAATGATAAGGGGAAAGAAATAGAAGGGAAAAAGCGAGCATCTTATTTTTTGCCCGATGAATAATTTTTTTCGTGTACTATTTGATCTTAACTTTTATTTAAGAATGTCCATCTTTTGACTCGCTCAAAAATTTTTCTTCTTTACTCCTCTTTGGCCAATGGTTGCAAGGTATCGTCTGGCTCACGGGAGCCTGGAGATCAAATAATATCAAGGGGAGGGGGCGGCCTTTGCCAGCATGGCCTTTTCGACCATCAAATTAGTGAAGAGATAAAAGTAAGAGTGTAGATGGTTTGAGAAAACAAGATAGAAAGAAGTAGACCTTTACCAATATCTAAAAAATTATCTCTCTTTATTTATGATTTATCGGAGTGAAGGCTTATATCGCCTTAGCTAAAGGAGGACCACATAGGCTACCACACCAACTTTAGCGGGGCTTTGTGGATGACTGCATGCTTGAGGCGCCACCCATTGACCTGTTGGTGTAATTTTCCTTGGATTAAGATTGATCAATTTGATTAAATTTGGGTTGTTTAAATTTGAGATTCAATATTTGAACAATATATGAGAAGAGGTCAAATAGGTCTAGATTGATTGGATATTTGACAATATATAAGAGAGAAGTCAAATATGTCATGGAAGAAGTCCTAAATTGAGATTAGGCAAGGGAAGCCCTAATTGAGGTTAGACATGGGTGAAAATTCCACCGAGTGACTAGCTCTAACTGAGGTTAGGCAAAGGAAAGTCTAAGTGGATTAAGGAGAATCATGCATTGGCAAAGGAATCCTTAACTGAGGTTAGGCAGGATGGAAGTTTACTGAGTAACTAGCCCTACACTACAATAAAAATGATTTTTCCACGGCGCGCATTGTACGCTGCATAATTAAAAATGTTGGAAGTTTTTGGTTTTCCGCAACGTGCAAATGCATATTATTAATATTCTAATCTGTAACGTATAAACGTACATTGTTGTTCTTATCTATATTTAAAAAAATTAATTTCATCGACTAAAACGATAAACTAAATTTTTACAAAAATTTAGTGCAAATTTAAATCTAATCCACACACAAAATTAATAAAAATCATTGTTTTTCAATATACCAAAATAGAAGGTTTGAAGATCCAAAACAAGATACGAAATCTCTAACAAACTAGCCAATACATATATAACAACAATTAAACTTTCAATCCACGCGAATGAATAGAATATGTATTAATCACATAATACTATAAATTTAGATAACCATGCTACCGTACTTGCTATTGCATCATCGGAAAACTATATTTCATCATTTAATCGAATTAAGTGTAACTCCAAAGCTCATTCCTTGCACTTTACCCTGAGCTTCCTTGCTGAACATAAGCTAATTATATCATCAACAATATTAGTTGTGTTTTGAGATTCGGATGGACATTCTTGTATTTTTTTCTCAAAAACAAAAAAGATAATTTATGAAAAAGTAATATCAAGATTTAATCTTGATACAAAATGATAAAAGGACATAATAAAAATATTTCTCTAGTATCTAGACTCTCTAATCTCCCTATTAGAAAAATTAGAAATTATAGATGAAAATCCTACAAAACATTGGGAACGTGATAAGAACTATTGCCAATTAACGATAATCAATCCAGATCTTACCATAGAAACTCAAGATTTAAGATACACTAACTGGGAAATCGAAGAATGCACGATGCATATCAAACAATTATTAGCTCTCGAAGCAATTCAACGTTCAACCTTTCGGCATAGAAGTCCAACCTTTATTGTAAACAAAGGATTTGAACAAAAAAGTAGATAATCTGGAATAGTATTTAATTACAAAAAACTAAATGATAACGGTTAAGAAGATGGTTATAAAATTCCTGATAAGGATCAATTACTTAATAAAATTCAAGTCTCTAAATGGTACTCAAAATTTGATCTGAAATCTAGATTCTAGCAAATAAAGATGCATTCTGATTCTGTAGAATAGACTGCTTTTTCTTATCCAAAAGGTCATTTTGAATGGTTACTAATTTCATTTGGTTTAAAAGGAGGACCCTAAATCTTTTAGAGAAAGATGAATACTATTTTCAAGAATTTAATCAATTGTATGTGTGTCTATATTGATGATATTCTTGTTTTCTCTAAAACAAAGGAAGAACAAAGCTTGTAGCTAAACATATTGACTTTTTGGGAGCTAAAATAGGACAGAAAAAAATCTCTCTACAACCATATATTACCTCCAATATATTAAGTTTTCCCAATAAAATGAAAGACACCAAAATACTTAGGTTATTTTTAGGCCTTCTCAACTATGTCAGACAATACTTAAAGACATAGGAAAAATTAGTTGACCCTTATACAACAAAACGTCAATAATCGGACAAAAATACTTTAATAAACAAGATCTTGTCTGAGATCGAAGGTCGGCAAGAGGGGGTGAATTGCTCCTGAAAATAAAAATCAAATCTTTTATTCTTTCTAAACAAAGATAGCAATTAGTTTCACAAATAACACTAACAGATTAAAAATAAAATGGAAAAGAATGAGGCAAATAGATTTACTTGGTTTGCAATCAGGAAAGTTGATAATCCAAGGTAAAATAAAGCGCAAACTCCAGATGAACTCCTTGGGATGGAAAACCTCTTTACAAACTTGTAGAACTCAGAAAAACAGTGAAACTAAGAAGAAAATTTGTTTACAATGATTGATACTTTGGAATTGAGCTCTGGAGATCTATTTATAACCCCGATCAACTCTATCCGATTGCTGACATGACACAATAGGAACGTCCGAGTGCTTGAGGATGCTTGACACGTGGCTTGAATGTTATCCGCTACGTAATGCTCACAAACGGCTAAGCCTGGATGAGTTTTCACATCTTGGGTTCCTGTATGCATAGAGGGCACCCTCATTCTCTCAGGCGCCCGAGTGGGATTGGGTCAGCCCAATGCAGACCAACTTTCCGTGGCACTTCTTGGGTGATTTCGGGCCTTCCAGAATCGGGCTCACCTGAACCCTCCTCCGACCCTCTCCTCGAGCATGCTTTCACCCGGCTTCTCGTCCCTCAGATGTCGCGCGCGTCCTTCTCACTCATCGGCGTACTCTTCCACAGACCTCCATGCCCCTCGGATGCACTGAGCCCGTCGGCTCCTTTCCCGTGTCATCATTCTCGACCGCTGCGTCTTCTGCTAGACTTCCTGTGCTCTAAGCTCCTGCACACTTAGACACAGAGATCAAAATACAACATGGCCTAATTTGACTCAATTGACTACATCAAAATCAACCTGGGGTACTTATAAATCTAGACTTAGTTCGACAAATTAATGACATGGGAAAACAAATTCTAGTCTTAACACTACAACTTGATACAGACTGCTTAATTATATAAGCAAATGGTTGTGAAACTAGATGGGGAGGAGTTCTTTATCAAAAACTATCAAAATATGACCCAAAAACTATAGAGACTATATATAGATATGCTTTTGGCCAATACAAGGGAAAAGATCGTTTAACTTCTCTTAACTATGAAATTTTAGCAGTAATATATTGTCTAGATGCTTTCAGACATTTTATTTGCAGCAAACAAGAAATTACAGTCTGAATAGATTGTGAAGCTATAGTAAAGTATAGCCAATAGACAAACCCCATTTCTTTAGCTCTTGAAGAAGAAGGGGCATATGTTATTTGTTCAATTAAAAGCTCTCCCCTTGAATGGTTAAATTTAAAGATTGAACTTGTCAAACATCTAATCAAAATAGACATTGATGAACTTCCTCGAAGTCAACAAGTCTTTGAAGACTATCTTTCTGATTTTGATACTGATTGGGATGTTTTTCTCTCTTTACTGGACCAACTCAAAAATTAGAGAGCCACTGTTCAAGGGTCTAATTGCACTTGGGATCAACTAGAAGAACCTAATGAGTATCTCCTATAAGTAACCCGGGTGAGTTTTGATGTGGTCAACCAGGTCAAGTTAGGTCCTGTTGGTATCTAATACCTGTGTTTAAGTATGCAGGAACTTAGTAGTATAGGAAGTCGAGTGAAAGACACAACAGACGAGAAGGATGGCATAGAAAGGGAGCCAATGGGTTCGGTGCATTCGAGGGACGCGGATGGCTGCGAAAGAGTACGCCGATGGAGCGACAAGGATACACGCGACATCCAAGAGATGAGAAGCCAGGAGGAATCCCGCTCGAGGAGAAGGTCGGAGAAAGGTACGGGTGAGCCCAACTCTAGAAGGTCCGAGATCACCCAAAAACCCAACGTTGGAAGACTGGTCAGCGAGCAGTTGACAGTCAACTCGGGCGCCCAAGTCAAACTAAGGCTCCCATGTATGGGAACGCCTCATTCATTCGGGCACCCATGTTCCCGAGTGCCCAAAATGACTCGAGCGCCCGTTTGACCATACTCTATCTAGAAAGTAATCGTTTCGCGGCCATTGCGATATAGATAAGCATTACCACATGTCATGCACCCATATGCACTCAGGTGCTCGAGAAGCGCCATGTCAACATTGCGATAACATTCATAGGGGCTATAAATAGACCCCTAAACTCAGGTTATTTCAACAATCCAATTGTATACAAATTCTGTAATATTTTCTCTATTTTTCTCTGAGTTCAAATTGCTGTAAAAGGATTCTCCGCCCCAAGAAGTACATCTAGAGATCAAGTTTTTATTTGTCATGGATTAGCAACATTCCTAGTTGCAACCAAGTAAATATGGTTGTTTGTGTCTCTTTCCTTTTAGTAGTTATTTTATTTGCTTATGTTCTTTATCTGTAACAATTGATATTTATCTTTGTTGAGAAAAACAAAAAAAATCCTATTTTTAATTTTTAGAGGTAATTCACCCCCTCTTGTCGGTCGATTGATCCCAACATCTCCTAGTAGGTGAAAATTTACTAGAAAATTTATTGGTTAAGAGACATAGGAACATTGTTCTTTCCTTTTGGCTTCACAGTGCAGCATACGACTATACTTTAGTATTATCAGCAAAAAATCGAGCGATGGACTCATAAATTCTGCGCCACCTGAGCCCTTTTTGCCCGATCATATCGAGCAGCCCTGGCTAGAAGCCAACGACTCAATCAGCAAGACCAACAAGCCCAAACTAGCCAATCGACCTAGCAAGCACAAGTCCACGATGCCCAAGGGACCAGCACTCCATCCCTAGATTCTATAGGAGAACATAACTGGGAAAATATGATGGAACCCTAAGGGGCCCATCTCATCCACTTAGCCTTGCAACGCTCCCTGAGCGACCCTCCACTTAAACACTTACTCCTGATTCCTTCCTATCTGCTTCACTTTCCAACTCTGCCTATTATTAGCTTTAGTCATCCTTATCTACAACAAGTCAGCAGGTCCCTTTCTGAATTGATTCCTTCTGCTCAGCTCACGATCTCCAGTATGTGTTTTATTTGCTCTTATATTCAATAGGATCCCTTTTCTGCCATCTCAGCTATCATACCTTCTCCACGAAGGCACTCTCCTATACTCCTTATAAAAGCCCCTCTAGTTAGACGCAGTATCCATGGACCTCAGAAACTACAAGTTCAATGCAAGTTTCAGCTCTCAGCCTTTGTAAGTTCTTTCCAAGTTTACTATGCTATTTATGCTTGCTTATGTCTGTCTATGTAACATATGTATGTATGTAACGTATGTACACTTGTTTATAGAAATATATATATGACTCAGTCTGATCAACTTATGCATTATCTCTGAACGAGAAAGATTCTACTTTGTTTTTCAAGCATCCTTCCTCTAAATTTCCTCAGTCCTTTTCTAAGTAACCTCACCGTAAATGGTAACTATAAGGAATCACAGAAACTTGACTAGATAAGACCTATGCAGGTTAAGTTAAAATGACATATCTATCCATTCCAAAAATAGTCGGGGCATTAATTTTACTATGAGTTCCTTTACAGTTGAAGCTTACTGGAAGAATAAAAGAGGAGAAAGGAAGATAGAGAAACATAGAGTGTCATATAAAAAAATATAGCAAATTACTATTTACAATTATTATAGTAATTTACTGTTTATAATTACGGTTCGTAATTATTGTAGCAATTTACTATTCATAATTATTGATTATAACTACTATTCACATATTACTATTTACAATTAGTGTAGCAAATTACTGTTCACAATTACAAAAACCAGAAAAACTTAACAGTAGAAACTTAACGGTAGAAAATTTTAAAAAGGTAAACGGAAAACATTAGTATTAGAGCTTTAAGACTCTGTGGACCATAAATGAATGACTTCTAACACAATTGAATTTCAAGACTTTCAAAAACTAGACTATTTAGATTTAACCTTATAAACCCTAGCTAGAAAGATCATAACTTCAGATAAGTTTAAACATAACTATTATATTAGATCTAGAACATTTAACCATTGTCTACACAGTGAAAATCTCCACTTAAACACTCTCACAGACTTAGTTATTAGCTCGAAAGTTCTCTGGCATCTCAAGAAAACCAAAACTACCATATAGTAGAACACGTATCTTCCACTGTAAGTCAGTAAACACAAATAATAAACAACTTAAGAAGAAACACAGACTACTTAAAAAACGTGCAAAACTTATTAAAAAGAAGATTTAGCCAGATTTAGCGCCACCAAGAACGAGATATTATGGCTTTCAAGACTAATAGAAGAAAACAAGTCTAAGAAATTTGAACTACAATCCAAACAATTTGAACTTCAGGCTAAAATGACCTTATTACAAACAAAAGATATATTTACAAACCTATCCGACAACCTAAAATATATATATACACTACTTGAAGACTTTAAATATAAATGAACAAACTGAACTTTGAAAATACATATTTTGAAAAAGCCTTAGAATTTTCCAAACAATTTCCTAAGAATCAAGATAACGGCTATTGTAAACTTGAAGTGACCAGACAGGGAGATCAAGTTTTAATCCAACAAAATAATATCATTATGGCCTTATTATCCTCATTACACCATAGACTCACACTTTTAGAAAATAAAATACTTCAGGTTAAAAAATAAGTACAAAAAACAACACAAGCCACAACGTAGAAAGAAATTATAGACAATACGGTCCTAAGTACGTTATCCTCAAGGAAAACCATTCCTTAAATACAACCTAAAACTTATTCCTTTTATACCACTCATTCAACATGAATCTTCTAAGACCCTCAATAGCAATTGAGACTTTTATAGGCCTATCATGAACAATAAATAACAGAAGAACAGAAACAAACATAACTTCTTAGATAGACAATATCATAGCAGGAAGACAAACTATTTCTAATCATTGATTAGAAGAATTAGTGGGCATTCAAAGAGATTTTACTGTCTTTTCTAACGCACAACTCAACACACTAAATCCTAGAAGATTATATAACCAATGAAGATTCTCTTTCAATATTTTACTATTTTGCCATCATAGAACACAATTGCTTCACCTTCCTGACGAAGAAGAAGACCACTTAACTCTTATCATTGAAGAGTTAGCAAGACTATTGCTCTCCAAACGACATAATTATATTTATTTAAGGTTAATCATAATTGGTCTTTGAGGCTTGACTAGGAAGAGCATAGGAGGCAAGGTGTTATTTGTTGATGCAGACTGACCCTGATTGTTGTTTTAGTGTTGACATCGATTTTAGTTTAGGTTGATGAGATGATTGGGATTAAGTCCTGGTCATGGACTAGGCATACCTAGTGGGACTAGGTTTGATGAAATCCTAACTTGGAGGGTTGGTGTGAGAAAATTCTAGCTTGGAGGGCTAGGTGTGAAAAGTCCTAACATGAGGGTTAGGTGTAGAAAAATCCTAGCTTGGAGGGCTAGGTGTGAAAAGTCCTAACCTGGAGTGTTAGGTGTGGAAAAATCCTAACTTGGAGGGCTAGGTGTGAAAAGTCCTAACCTGGAGGGTTAGGTGTGGAAAAATCCAAGCTTGGAGGGCTAGGTGTGGAAAAGTCCTAACCTGGAGGGTTAGGTGTGAAAAGTCCTGGCTTGGAGGGTCAGGTCCTAGCCTGGAGGGTCAGGTCCTAGCCTGGAGGGCTAGGTTGATGAAACCCTGGCTTGGAGGGCCAGGTCCTAGCCTGGAGGGCTAGGTTGATGAAATCCCGGCTTGGAGGGCTAGGTTGGATGAAATCCTGGCTTGGAGGGCCAGGTCCTAGCTTGGAGGGCTAGGCTGAAGTCCCGGTGAGTGAGACTGGGCATGGAGTCTTGGTCCGGGGGACTGAGCACGAGTCAGGGGAGGCTGGGAGTCAGTTCTCTTGACTTAGAGTGGGTTTGGCCTAGCCTTGATCGGTCTAGGCATGCCCTGATCGGTCTGGTGACCGATCAGGAGGGTTGGACTGCGAAGCTGGGAAATCACCCTGTAAAAGGGTGGATCGGTCTGGTGACGGATCCACGACTTGGGATCGGTCTGGTGATCGGATCCGGGAGAAGTCGCGATTTCTGATTAAGCGTTGGGGACCGATCAGGATGGAGCCTGATCGGTCTGAACCCACGCTGATCGGTCTGGTGACCGATCAGGAGGCTCTCTGATCGGTCCGGTGACCGATCACTTTAATTCAAACGCGCTGTCAGGCGCTCTGATCACGTCTGAACACATCTGATTTCTCTGCTCTTAATCTCTGATACTTGATTCTCTGCTTGATTTGTTGTGCTAATGATCTAATCAAGTGTGCAGGTGACAGGAATGGATTCAAACACTCAAGGAGAGTCAATGGGAGTCTTTCCTTGGAGCAGGTTTGTCCGTTTTCCATCTCAGGTTGCAATGGATGCTGACACTGCTGGAGCTGCTGACTGGGGCTTGGCTGAGGGAAGCTCAGGGAGTCTAGGAGAGCTCAGTAGCAGCTGGCTGTTGCAGGTGAGCAGCTGGAGGCTGCAGTGAGGTGCTGTGACCTGGCGATCAGTGGGAGAGACTTAAGCGCTTGGTGGCGAAGAAGTCTCAACAACTCTGAGAATACTCGATCATTACTCTGCTACAACACATTGTGCTCTTGCGAAAACATAGTTCCATCATCTTGAGCAAGCAACTGTGATTCTTGAAGCAACCTTCTGTTACTTGAGCACTTGGAAGAGAAACAAGAAGCTTGGCGAGTCCATCAGTGAGAAGACACGAAGAAGGGAGCTCTTGCGTGAGATCTGCGTTGAGTGGAGCTCGGGAGAAGTTTGCTTGTGTTCTTATGGTTCTAAGTGCTCAGTAAGATCATTCTTATGTTTCATGTACTTTATACTTAATCCATCTTGAAACACTGTGGAGAGGTTACTCCACCGAGAAGGAGGTTGCATTTTATCCGGATTTTCCGGGGCTTGATCTGCCGACGATCAAGGGATCGTCCACCTTACGGGCACGCCAAGGAGTAGGGGCAAGTTATCCCCGAACCTTGTAAATCCTCTTTGTTAGTGTTTTGTGTTGTTACTTAGTTTCTGCATTTAGTCTCTGTTTTTGGTTTGCTTCCGCTGCTGCCTAACCTCTGAAGTGCAGAAATTCAAAAAGTTCTAAAGTTCAAGTGTCTGGCTACATTCACCCCCCCTCTAGCCATCCAAGTTCCAACAAGTGGTATCAGAGCTTGGGGCTCTGTACAAGCGGATTAACAACCGAGAGTCAACTACAATGGCTTTGAGAGAAGGTTTTTTCACCACCCGACCTCCCTTCTTCGATGGAGTAGATTTTCAATATTGGAGATCGAAGATGGAGTATTATCTAAATATGGACATCAACACATGGTTCGCTGTGAAGGAGGGTTTTTCCCCTCCAAAGGATGATGAAGGAAAAGAATTGGAGTCTTGGCGTTGGTCGGCTGAGCAAACTCGGAAGAGTGAAGCCGATGCGAAGGTGGTGGTAACCTTACAATGTGCATGAACAAAGACAACTCATCAAGGTTGGTCCCTTTACAAGTGCAAAAGATTTGTGGAATAAACTCATTGAACTCCATGAGGGCACCCGAGACTCAAGAATCGCCAAGAGGGATTTGTTCCTCAACCAACTCCAAAATCTCTCCATAAAGGAGAGTGAAACCGTAAGTGAGCTCCACAGCAGATTCAAGGAGGTATTGAATGGTCTCCACTCTATTGATGAAAAGGTCGAAAACCGCGACCTTGTGAGGTATGTGTTAAAAGCTTTTCCGAGGAACGCTTTGTGGTCATCCATGGTGGATGTCTACAAAGTTTCTAAGGACCTATCAATTGTAAAACTAGATAATTTATTTTGTAAGATGGAACTTCATGAAATGGCTAACAAAGACCCCAAAGAGAAGGGGATTGCCTTAGTTGCAGGAGAAAAGACTAAGAAGAAGAAGGAGAAGAAGAAGGAGAAGGAAGTCTCTTCATCTTCATCCTCATCCGAATCCGAATCCAACTCCAAGGAGGATGGCAGTGGGTCTCCTTCCTCCGAGATGACCAACTTTGTTAGAAGGATGATGAGAAAGAGTCGGCGCTTCAAGGGTAAAGGTAACCCTAGTGAAGATAAGATTGATAAATCTAATATTACTTGCTATGAATGTAGTAAGAAAGGGCATTTCAAGAAGGACTGCCCAAAGCTCAAAAAGAAGGAGGATAGATCCAAGAAGAAGAAGAAGGTCTTGAAGGCCACATGAGATGAATCCTCCTCAAGCTCATCCGAAGAGGAGAAGGATGAAAAGAGTACACGGCATGTGACACTTATGGCAATTGAAGGAGAAGAAGCAGTGATGAATCCTCCGACTCCTCAAACGCGACTTCATCATCTTCGAATGATGAAGAGGTAATCACTCCCGAACTCGATAAATGCTATAGAACAATTGCTTGTTTAACCGATTTACTGAAAAAGTCAAAAGCAAAAGTTAAATCATTGAAATTAGAGGTTGAACAATTGACATCCTCTAAGGATGAGGATGTGGATGATTTACATGTAGAAATGCTAGAGGATGAAAACAAAACTTTGAAGAGTGAAGTTGAGAGACTCAAGAGTGTTCTTAAGAAGTTCTCAACAAGCTCAAAGACTCTAGACATGATCCTAAATGTCCAAAGGGCAGTCTACAATAGGGCTGGTATTGGTTACCGACCCAAAGAACCATCATTTGTGTCCTTAATGTCTAGGACTGATGTTAGACAATCTAAGACACCTAGGGTTCAAAGAAAAGTAGTCAAGGCATGGGTGCCTAAGTCTTGCTTAGTAGGTGCTTTAGGTCCCAAGGTTTGGGTACCTAAATCTTCTATTTTTCGAATTGTGTAGGTTGTGATTGAGGGGGAGCATCTATCAACTTGGTTCGTTGATAGTGGGTGCTCC